>JANHFL010001906.1:125716-154421 GCA_032468155.1 Oxyrhabdium leporinum | reverse complement strand
AGAAGAGAAGAGAAGAGAAGAGAAGAGAAGAGAAGAGAAGAGAAGAGAAGAGAAGAGAAGAGAAGAGAAGAGAAGCATAGAGGAAATAAGAAGCAGGCACCAGGCAAGACATGGTGGTAATAGTAAAAAATACGTTAAAAATTTTTAACATTAAAAATATGTTAAAATAAGGCATGTCATGCCTTAATAACGAGTTAGAAAAAAAGAAAATATCACCCCATAAAAGAATAAAACAGAAACCCATTTGGCACATATCCTAAAGAGAGAGGCAAACTTAGCTTTTTCAAATAAAAGGAGAAAAGGGATTAAACTGCTGTTCCCATATGATATTCTCAAGTATTCCCACTTACAGAATGCTTAGCAATGCTTACAAGTCTACTGTATGACTATCACTGAAGCAAAGAAGAGGGGGTTATGTCTATCCATGGAGGTCTTAACAGCTGTAAGGCTAAAAGCTGGATGTCTACAACAGGAGAAAACAACTCTATGGATTTTTGAGGAAGGGCTGAGAGAATTTAAATAAACTTTAATGAGAAAAAAAGGCAGAATAAAGAATTTCAGTAAAAGAGGACAAACAGCTCAAAGACAAATTTGCTAACACAAAACAAACTCAAGAGGTTTTTTGGGATCTGTGCTTGCTGAGCTATAGACAGTTTGGTACTGGGCTCAATGCGGACGGATAGCCCCTATGTGGGACTTACAGCAGCCATGATGAAAAAGTCTTTTTCCTTCTTTTGATTCAATAGCACCTCGTTCGAGCCACCCGGTGTCTTTCATAGCTTTTATTTTCTGCTTTGATTTACCTCACGGAGCTCATCCTTGCCCTGGCCATTTAAAACCTGCATCTGTGGCTTGGTTATCCAGAATTTACTGTCACAGCAGCAAAACAAGACACATGAAAGACATGAAAAGACTATTCTCCACCATATTACTTCCCTGGATTAGCGTTGGTGTGCTAACCTTATTAATAATATGGATCTAAGAAATACAAATTAGTAAATCAATGGCACGACATAAAAAAATGTTTAGCAATTTTCTATGGTAGTGATGTTTTAATCAATCATAAATTTTATTGGTGCTCATGAGACTTTCTGAGAAGAAAATGCAAAATAACTATGATTTTTAGACAACGGCAGCAACAACATATAAAATGCACATTTTTTTAGGGAAATGTCTATCATTAATCACTAACGTAACTTTCTGAAGCATCCAGTGGGATGTAATAAATATGACTGTGCTATAGAAAAATATATAGCTACTAGGAGAAAGACATGATTAATTTTTGCCCCTAGTAGGAAGTTCTGGGGAGAATGGCATTGCTGTGAAGAACATCTTCATTTTCTTAACAACATCCAAAATATTTTTTAAGGCTTGATATCTATCATGCTATTCCCAGTCTTGATTTACAAATACAGAGAACAGAGCAATTTTTTTTCCAAATAATTATTCTCAGAACGTTGCAAAGGTTACAAATTATCTTCATGCCTTATAGTGAATGCTTTCATCTATTTAAGTGAGGAAGAAGCACTTTTTGTGACCTTAGCATAGATGGAGCAAGGGAAAATTAGTAAATTTTAGCACTGGATTTTAGAAACCAAGTCAGCCCATCATCCCAGTCAACTCTGTAGCAGTCATAGTTAGCAGCTCTCCAGAGTTTCAGTATGGAGATTTTTTTCATCCATTTGACGATACCAAGGATTGAAGAGGAGATGGCTTATTAATGGGATATAGTCCTCCATTTTTTCAAAGCAAAGGTTTCATTTATATTAGGTATCATCCAACATGTTTGAGCAAAATTAACAGAATGTTATCCTTGAAGGCTGTCAACGGTCACTTGTCAACAGAATTCAAACTTCATCACACTATCAACTCTAACTCTTAGAGCATCTTTCTTCTCCAACAGTTCCCCAGGGTATGAAGCCAAGATCACTGTTGATATTTCATTGCCCACAACTCTGATTTGATTTCAGCACTGTCTATTTTTGTTCTGAAAACCGAGCAAGAGAAAATAATTTGAAGAGCTGATAGTAGAAGGCTTTGTTTCCACTTCTAAAGTAAAAGCACCAAATAAGATGTTACTTCTAAAATCACTAAAGAAAAACTCTTCCCACTATTATATAAAAGGACCTTAATTTCTAGAATTAAAATCACCTCTGGACTTTGGAGGCTTATCTTCATCAAACTGAATTGAATTTCTCAGTGATTCAAAATTAATTCATCTCAAATGAGACTGAATTCATTTTGATTCAAAGAATTATGATCACTTGGTAATTGATGAAAGTCAATACCTGGAACCTAAATTGCAACTAATTGTAATATAAGATTGTGAATAAATAATTTATCTTTCAATGCACATTACTATGATGGCCTACTAGAAAAGACTGTATAGAAGTCAGGGGAAACATCATTAAAGGTTTGAATTGATTGACTTTTTGAATTTTTATCTCACTTTCCACCCAACAGGATGATTAAGTTGTTCTTCAGCATCTTCACATGTGGGCTACAAAATCACTTCATATTAGATGAAGAAACTTAAGAGAAAAAATGGTAAGGAGCACAATCTCTCTTTACATGTTCTGAAGGAAGGATTCACCTAAATAGGTCCCAAATCTAGTAGTTTTTCAAGCTAAAACATGAATAATTATGTAGAAAACACAGTGTTTATGTTGCTCAACTAAGCATGGAATTCAGTCAAGGTTTATTTTTCTCATCCCAAAAGGAAACAGCACCAAACTGAATAGCAAAAGGCACATTAACCCACTTCCCAATATTATAGAAAACTTTAATAATTTTCATTTTTCATACTTTGTTTAAGCATTTTATGTACAGCATTGCATAAAGATTTAATTATAATCAGCTAATGAAACCATTTTGGGTTAATAAACACCCAGAAGGACTGTATACAGATGCAAGGAGGCATAGTTTTTCATATAAATGAAAGGCAAAGATAATGCATGTACTCTAGATTTTAAAAAAATGAACGCCTTTTAAAATAAATTCACAATATTAATTAACTCCTATTCAAGCAATTATTAAAAGGCTTCCATTTTTTTCTAAGCCCAGGGGTTGCTCTTAGAATTATATTATCTGAATGTATTATTTTTCCACTCCTTCCCACACCACAAAGCACAGATTTTTCTAGCAGACAACCTTTTTAAGGGACAGATTGCTGCAGTTCTTTTTTTTTTTTTAACTATCACAAAGATAGACAAACTTTCACAAAGATGGACAAACTTTCTTGAAGTCAGAACAGTATTGCCATCGCTCAATCTGGACAGGGCTTTTCTGATTATATTTTCAAATGTTCATTGCTCAAGAAATCATGCACACTTATACCATCACATCCCATTTCTTTTTGGATGAGCAAGATTGGCAAAGTGCAAAAACAAAAGGAGCAACACTTTAAAAGTTTAAAAAGATATGCATTGAGCCTCCTCCAAACTGTAAGGAGGACAGGGTGAAACAGATAGCTGGGACTGACAAAGCTCATTATGCCAGCTATTTGAAAGGTGCAGCTGCACATGCTATGTGGAAAATTCTTCAGAAGAAAATAGAAGAACTAAGAATTACTTTACATGGGCAGTGGATAGAAACACTCACAGTAGACAGGGTAATGAATGAAATCCTAATCTAATTAGGCTATTACCATCCTGCAATTAAATTGACAGATGGAATAAGATAGATACAGTTGATGGAATTTAAAATACAGTCAAGAAGAAGAAAATACCATTTTAAACAACATTTTTAAAAAGTTTTATATCACAAATTGACATAGGTAAGATAGGATGTAATCTGAAACATGTATTTGAATAATGTACTATGTATGGTTTAAGGAAATACTGTAATGTTTTAGATTAAGGTTACATTATTCTGTAATTACACTAGAACACCCCAAAGGACTGAAAATCATCTTCTTTTAATGACCCCATAATCCCGTGCTGGGTGGAGTCTGTGCAACTGAATAGAGCCGAGAGCTTATTGGCCGGGTGCCCTTCCTGTTGCCAATGCGGAGTTATATTCAACAGATATATTCTCAATGTGCCCAGAGAGAGAAAGATCTGCCTCTACCTAGGATCGAACTCACAGTCTCCTGATTGTGAGGCGAGAGCTCCGCCTCTAAGCCATTGCACCAATCACCCCAAAGGACTGAAAATGATGTAGGAAAACAATCGAAGAGCTGGAATCATATGTACAAAACAAGGTATATTTGCTTCACACACACACACACACACACAAATAGCTGATAGAGGCAAATATTATAACCTCCTATTTCCATGGCCCCTTTCTTCCTAGATGCCATCAGGAAGAAAACCAGTAATAATGAGTTTTTAAGAAATTTGTCTGAACATTCTACTATTACAGTATATCCCATAACATGTCTGAGCTATCAGAGATTAAGCAGAGGGGGAAGAACAGCTGGTGAAATTTAATCAATTAATTGCTTACAATGTAATCAGCATTTGAACTGCTTCATTTTACAGAAAGAATTAAGCAAAGGACAAGCGATCTGCCTGCCAAAATTACAGTCAGATCTCAGTATCATCTAAATGCCTTGCAGTGACTAATGGAGGGCTGAGTGCAATGTTCATGGTTCTGGGGCCACCTCCCATAACACTCAGGCAATATCATAGCCCCTCTTTCAGTCCTGGAGGTCAACACCCCCAAGCCTCCAGTCTCAGTGTGATGCCACATATAGGCCAAGTAGCATTCATACATTTTTTTTCAAGGACAGCTATAATTGTTTTGCCCACATCAAATGCTTTACTACAACTTCTAGATGTTAAATGAAAGCTTCCACATTCACCTTAAATTATCAGATGTAAACAACAAAGGGAGCTGAGTATCTTTGTTGCAGAGATGTGATGAAAACTTCAGATGCCTTTTCTCAGCAGCTTTCTGTAATTATTTTTTAAAAAACAACATGCCAGAATCATACAATCCATAGTATACTAGTTGATGATGTGTTTTGAAGGGATCTTCTGTGGAGTGCTGGGTAGGCTGGTGTTTCCTTGAATTTTTTCAAAGTGCAGGTCAGCTAGCTAACAAGACATAACTTATTCCTTAAAAACAAGTTCCCGATATCCCACCAAAAACTGTGCGATAGATAAGCTGTAAGGAACACAGCAGCAGTCAAGACTTCAACTTTCTGTAAACTGTATTGTTCTCAGATTGAGACAGGAAGTAATAGGAACAATTGTATATCTTCCAATTCATTCATGACATGATTGAGAAAGAACAGTTATAAGGACACTCATGCATAGGAGCACATATAGGTCCATGAGAATATAAGTATAGTTGGTTGTAAGTTCCAGGCAGACTGCTCTAAAGTGAAAAAAGGTATGCTTAAAAAACAAAAGCAAATATCCTGGTACAAATAATAATAAAGTAAGATAATATGAAAAATAATATGAACCATGAGTGACCACTAACAGGATAATCAATTACTGAAACACCATTAAAAGCAGTAGTACAATGTTCAAGGTATGCAGGATGTAAATAACTTATCTAGATAAAATATAAGAAATAATTTTAATGGCCATTAGGCAAGCAGAGCCAAAAGAAAGACTTAACGAAACTAGGTATAAGGATAATAAGGTAATTACCCTTTAACAGAGGATGCCGGCTGTAACTTCCCATTATATTAAGTGTACATTTTCCTTTCTTCATAAAATGAATGAAGATTGCGCTGGTAATATATGCATATTTCATATCTCTCAAATATAAACTCTGAAAGTACACTAATTTACTGAATCTTCCACAAAAATGATGTTCCTTGGCCTGCCACACTTCTCAAGCAGTAGCATTGCTTATGATTACTTGTAGGCTTAGATCTGGATTGCTGTGTTTTTTTAACTGGAATACTAATTGTGTACAATTTTTAATAAGGTTGTGTAGTTTCACCTCAGGGCTGGAGGTGAAAAGATATCTCAAAGCCTGCGAAGTATGCATGAAGCATCTGTCTGTAACTCCTTATAGCAACTGGGATCGCATAGTTGCATTCTTCTGTGCTCTAACAGTTTCCACATCTCCAGTATATGCATATACACACACACACACACACACACATTTTCCCTATGAGTTTTTGTTAATATCTTGTGATATTATCAGAACTAATTCTGCACTCAGGTTAAACTAATTCTGCACTCATGTAAAAAAAAAAGGAAGTGGTTGCTATTGTTATATATAGGTCCAGTATTATATATGACCTCATACATATGACAATTAACACCATAAATAAATACCCTAATCTATTTTGAGTTGCAGTAATATGAGCATTGAAGCTAGATTGCGGGAAGATGTTATCTTTTAATGTTATTCTAGCCAGTCCCTACAGAAGCACTGGCTCTGAGCCTTATAATTCAAAAAAGGCAAATTCAAATTGGAACGAGTTCAAAGATGAAGGGTATGGAAACCAAGCTCTATGCCAATGATAAAAGGATCTGGGTTTTTTGGCATACAGAAGAAATCACTACAGGGAGAGATGAGATAGCAGATAAAACACCTAAAGAAATCACTACAGGGAGAGAGGAGACAGCATATAGTATAGCAATAGCACTTAGACTTATATACCACTTCACAGTGCTTTCCAGCCCTCTCTAAGCAGTTTACAGAGAAAGCCTCTTGCCCCCAACAATTTGGGTCCTCATTTTACCCACCTTGGAAGGACAGAAGGCTGAGTCAACCTTGAGCCTGGTGACTGCCAAATTGCAGTCAGCAGTAGCCTGCAGTACTGCATTCCAACCACTGCACCACCATGTCTCAGTATAAAGTAGAGTTATCATTAGATTGGATTTAGATTAGATTTTTATCCTGCTGTATTACTTTATAAGTAACTCAAGACATCAAAGATACTTAATACTCCTTCCTCCTTCTATTGACCCCACAACAAGAACCCTGTGAGGTGTGTTGGACTGAGAGAGTGACTGACCCAAAGTCATCCAGCTGGCTTTCATGCCTAAGGCAGGACTAGAACTCACCATCACCTGGTTTCTAGGCTACTGTCTAGGCTAACCACTACAACAAATGGACTCTATTATTATCTATTGTTCTCTATCACCCCACAGGACAAGAACTTCCTGATTATAGAAGCTGGTAATCAATGGCACAAAAGTTGCCATGTGCAGTGATGAATTATCAGATGAAATTAACTGAACTCATAAACACTTATCCCGTATTATAATCTTGATAAATTTTAAGAGGTGCTAGCAGACTCTTCTGCTAGACAGAGAGAGATACAGAGACACACAGAGAGAGAGAGAGAGAGAGAGAGAGTCAGAGACAGAGAAAGCAGAGAGCAGAGAGAGAGAGAGAGACAGAGACAGAGAGAGAGAGACAGAGAGGCCCGTTTCCCACAGAAAAGGAAACCTGAGTAGGTGTGGCTGGGGGGAGGGTGTCATGTGAATGGGTAGGAGTGAGTGATGTTGTGTTGGCCATGCCCACCCGGGTTTTGTGGCTCCCATTGTTTGCTTTTCTGTGGGAAATGGGTCCAAATGGCTCTTTGAGTATTTAAGGTTGCAGACCCCTGCCATAGACTAACAAGGCTCTCCTCCAACAGTGTTTACCATATGAAACATAAGGAGAATTTTACTACTGGCACATGAATATAATTTCATTTCAAAAGCAAAGAGAATAGGCAAAGTTATAATCCTATATAAAATTAGTGCACTAATACTGCCATGCAAATTCAGATTATCGTGCTAGATTTAACAGGATTAAAACCTTATAAAAGCAAGATTCAGGAATTCTTTTCAGTGTTCGTACCAGGAAATTTCTCTCTGTGGTGCCATTTACCATCTATTAAGAGTTACAAAACAGATGCTGGTTCAGGAAATTGGGATGCTCCTTAAGAAGAAATCATCTCCATGCTAATTAGCAGCATCTGTAATTACTAATATGGAAAGCTTCCGCAAGAGATGAAAACTTTTAGCAGAGACAGTAAATGATGCGAGAAAGAATGTGTTTAGAATTTTGAAATGAAACTGTGTCACACACTTTGGGGGGGGGGGATTGGTATATAATTTTTAATAAAACTTTTAAACAAGAAGATAAATCTAACACAAGTTAAAGTAAGTAAGAAAAAAGAAAAAGAACTCAAAGAAAAAGAAAAAAGTTGAAGAAAGGAAAGAAAGAGAAAAAGATATTAAGAAATGGCTTCTTTCTTCATACAGTTCTAAGTACAAATATATTTTAATTTCTCTAAAGTTATACCATATTACTCTTCTTTCTATAATCTATCCTATCACAAATTCTTTATTTTTATGCAATAAGTCCAGAAGAGACTTCCAGTCACCAATACATATAGATTATGTATTTTTTTCTAATCAAAGAAGTCAATTTATCCATTTCAGAAAAATCTGTCAACTTCACAAGTCATTCCTACAGTGAATAGTGTTGAATCTTTCCATCTCAGTGCATATAGTTATATCACCACAGTTATCATATATTGAAATAATCTTCCACTGCTTTTTTTGTAACTGTAAAACTACATCATGCATTTCAGTTGCATATTGGATTTTTTAAAAGTATCTCTGAGAAGAATTGACATTTTATATATTAGAATACTGGTTGGTTGAAAAAAAAGATCAACTGCCATAAATTCTGTCTGAATTACCAAGTCTCTTCTGAATCATTCCTTCCCTCTGAAAGCATTCTATCTATTCAAAATAAAAAGACGCCAAAATAATTAACTACATAAGACTTCCACAGTATTGATGGGTCTTCCTTGAGGAATACATGATGTAAATATTACACTTTTTTTTTGCCTGTTACTTTGAAAATAAATTATATAGCTTGGGGGCTCTGTGTGGGAACACAAACACGCTGGTTTAAAAGAAAAATATATTGTATGTTACATTGTTGATCAGCATGCATTAAATATGACTATATTTCCTGGCAATGGAAATAGTAAAAAAAAAATTGTGACTTCTATTTCATATCATTTTCAGAGAAGCAATTTGGAGCTGAGGAGGGTAGTAAGTGCTTGACTGCAAATTGTACCATTCTTTAGTCTTAAAAAAAGAAAGAAATTATGAAAGTTAAAAATGAGAAGTAGAAGATTCCCTCATGAATGAAGGCAAACATAAGTGTCCCAGGATAACGCTGCAGGATCCAATCTGGGTCGGTCACCAGGACCAGAGGTTTAGTCTTCCGAGATTTTGAACTTGTGCTGGAGCACATCCTCAGAGAACATTTCTCTAGCAATATGCCTTATTGTGGATCCATATTTATTTATTTAAAAAATGAATATGTCCATTTAACACCTATAATTGCAGCAATTGACAGAAGCAGCTTCAAACCATAGCACCCATCTGAGATGACATAGTAACAGATTGCCTTAAGATGACATCTGGGTCTTGACCCTCAATTTTTAGATTGATTCCCAAGAATAACATGCCATAAATCTCCTGTGTCTGTTTTCCTAGTTGCTCCCCTACCTATCACCAGCAAATCAGTTATCTCAATACTGAGCTTCAAGCAGCTCCCAATCCTTCAGGCACAAGCATCAGCTCTGCACTGAAACAGCATGGACACAATGCTATCCAAATCCAAACCCATGGAGTATAAAGCTGGATGTCACCAATTACCACAACCTCTGAAATTTAACAAGATTTCCCAGTGGTTGCTCTTACTATTAAATATGAAAGGAATAAACTCCATAGAATATTGCATAGAGAAGGCCAGGGAAATGTTCATCTTTATTAACCAGATCTACTCCTCCAATATCAGAGGAATCAGACAAAAAAATGGCCAAACCATGGTCAATAGTATTGATGCCATTAGTGGATCTGACAGATGGCCTTTGCCCACTGACAAAAGGAAGCCACTGGGTTCTAATCCCAGACTGATTTTGATTGAAATATCCAATTCAGATAGATCTAAGCATCTCAAGCACCATATTTACATTTAACTTCCCTAAAAATGGGGTAGAGGTGGGGCAAACATTTGCAGATGAACTCAAGCATACAGAAGAATCAATGTGTTTTCTTGCACAGCAACTTTATACTTGCAATTTCAAACCAGAGAGAGAGAGAGACTATCCATCCTTAAAGGAGGCATTAATCTCTATCCTCATGAATAGATCAATCACCTGTCAGGTAGACTGAAGCAGCCAAGATCAACCTGAGATACTTCAGAATCCCATCTAGTTCTATTAATCAGTCTTCCTGAAACAGTCCAAAGAAGATCCAATTCTGCTGTTTTTCAGATATAAATCTGTAATGAGAACTAGAAGAAAGCAAGTTCTAATCTGACCTTAAGAGCAAAGGAGGAGGAAAATTCTCCAAGCACTGAATGGATAGCTCTGTTTGGGTTATTTAACAGATTGAATTTAGTAGACTGTGCAGAACTCTAAAGAAGTCTTCTAAATGATTCTTTGTCATGTTTATAAGAAAAGCTTCTTTACCATCACAAGAGCCCTAACATATTACAAGCAAAATGCAATAAGGCATGCACAATAAGCATAGGAGCAAATAAATCTCCAGAACACTTCAGTCTTTATTGCTTCTATTTCATTCTTCAGAGGTCATCCAACTAGAAGGGTGAATTATGAGACTATCCCTGAGTAAGAAACTACTTGGGAATCAGTCAGCTATGATGTTATAAGTAGAATACTGGCCAAAAGGCTGGGACTCTTGAAGGCTCATTGAGTAAGGTGAAAATTGCCACATCCAACTTGCTTCTTGTGTGAAACTAATAGAGGAAGTATTTCTTAAATCAGACATTGCAGCATATAATGATTGATCCTTGACAAAAGGATCAGTCTGCACTCACCCACTCAAATTTGTTGACAAACCACATCTAAATCACTCCAAATACAAATATTTTTTTTTTATATTCTGTAAGAACAGTAAAGAAAATATAGTCTCCCAAAAATGCATATTACAAATTATAACTGTTGATAGTATTCATATTAAAAGTACCCAGGACCAACAACCCTGGGGACTTCAGACGTAGGTATAATAAAATTTTGTTTAGTTCAAAGATAACTGTCAAGGTTCCAACTGATGAACCCAACCAAGCAAGCACTCTTTATGCAAAACTTTACTGAGTACATCATTTTGACATACAATGAAAGCAAAACCAGCTGTGGCTAATTCCTGGGCAATTCAATATAATTACAGTATAGAATCCTCCCTCCCTCCTATTAGTGCAGGGCACATTGTTCAATTGAGTGTCATAATATTGTTGTGAGAAAATATCTTGAAAGTCTGGCAAACACCTGCTGACATGACCTTGGTTCCCATAGCTTGGCTGCTTGATCTTTAAAATCCACAGTCCAATTACCCTTCCCTGCCCCCATAGTTCATTAGCAAGCTGAGAAGCAGTAAAAGTGAAAGCAGTCAGAATAGATTTCAAAGTTTGACATGAACGATAGGTTGTGTATAGAAATACTCAAGTGAGAGATGACATAACATTGTATTGTTCTGGCAGGACACCAAGAGCTTCAAAGAATTTTGTACCTGATTTAGAAATCAATCTGCAGTGCAAAGCACTGTTTCATCGGAGCACCAACTATCTCTTTGAAGTAAGATGAGCCAATGTTCATCTAACAAGTCTCATTGATGACAAGTAGATTCATAATCAAATAATGGATAGTAATAGTTGTATGACTATTCACCTAATATTAACTACAATTAAGGAGAGGCAGAAAAGTTTTCACAAATTACTGATTGGGCATCATGAACTTCTCAGAGTAACAAGGAAGCCAATGGGCACCGAGCCACTTGAGGCAGTTTCTATAACTAATGAATTTGATTCAGCAAAGGTGGGGGAGAGATGGATTCAAACTTTGGCCAAGTGCCCAGCCCTGAAACAAGATGGCAGTTAAAATGAGCCATACAATCCAAATCCTTGAAGGCAATCATGTCAACTCCATTAATCAAACAAGGACAGGGAATCTTGTTATAGAAAGAAATTCCTGAGACCTTATTCCTTGTTGGAAATAGTTGTCTCCCTTTCAATTTGCTTTCTGCTGACTTAAAGCTTCTAGTTCTTCCTGACCCCTTTCCCTGTAGATTGATAACCAGCTTTGGACCCTTGGATTCAATTCCTTAAGCTTCTCTGGCTCTGAATGTTGCAAATATCAGCTAATGGCTTAGGCTTTATCTCCTTCAGCTCCTTCTATGAATTATCTTATTCTTTGCTCCAGATTTTAGACAAGAACTCCATGGCAAAATCTCTCACTGCATGTAAGTATTTGCCTTATTAATAGTCTTCAACCTACACGTTGAATTGTTGTATTAGTTCAGCTAATAAAGCAACTGGAACCAACAGGTAAATTTCCCCTCCTGCCTTTTCACAGCTCAGAATGGCCAAAGATAGTGCAGCAAGATCAAAAATCTCTGATTCTGCTCTTGCTTGTTCTACCTCCTGGCAAAATGACTCATTCTTCATCCTATAAATGACACAGTGGTTGCTGATAGCCAAGATGCAACTACTTTAGCCAATTTATATGGTTTACATCATACCATGATGCAAATGACTGACACCCACCCTGTCTTTGTGGTGGATCCTTGTTGCTGTAAAAGCATGGCTATTCAAGGTCTCCTTCTTGGGCAGGAGAGCTGAGATGTAGACATTGAATCAAAGAAACAATTGACTAGACAACTCTCACCGGCAAGGTAGTAGTGATGGCAGTAGTGGGGGTTGTAGTAGTAGAAGTAACAATAGTTTAACCCCAATAACTTTGGTCAGTAGGAAATAAAATATCACATCAAGAGATTGATACAATAACTCTTTAGTTTTGAATCATAGCTAAAAGATAGCACCTCAGCAATTTGGATGTATTATATGTTTTAGAACAAGAATTAGAACATCTGTCTGAGTAAACATGCATTTCTGTATAAAGCATTAATGCTTTAAACCAGCTCCACAAAAACCTATAAAGTAGAAATGTTTTAGCACCTTTTAAATGTTGGCTGTTGATGCCAGAGGACAGGCACTAGATAGCTCTCAAATGTGCTGACTCAGTGGGCCTTGTGTAAATAACTGGCTCCAGTTAATCTCAGTAACATACTATAAACTGATCTTTTTCATAGTTCAGGATTGGCCTTACAGGGAAGTAACAATGGTTTGGACCTAGAACAAGGGCAAAGCAAAGCACTGGTAACCCAAGCTGATTTCTGGGAGATTGGGTGGATCTGACCCTGAATCTTCCCATAAAGGTTTTCTATTTGATAGTTCAGATTTTCAGTTCGTGGATGTAATGCCTGCATTTAACAGACCTGTGTTTTGAGGCATGTTAGGGGGAACAAAACCACTCATGGCTACTGGGACAGGACAAAAGGCAATGTCCATCTGATGGGAAGTAAGACCCTTTTTTGAGAGTGATCTAGCAAGGAGAGACATGACTCAAAGTTTGCACTTTCTGATTTTGTCAAATTAAACCAATGGATAAATGAGCATTTAATTCAACAGTAATATTTTTGCCACCTGTTCCCCAACAGCATTTTTTAAATTTGTAACAAGAAGAAAAAGGCGGAGGAGACATTGGAAAGACATAGATGCTTAAAAACTTGTGACTGTCTTTGGTTTTGCTTCTTTTTTTAATATCAGGCTTTGTAAATTAAACAAAATGTAATTTATTCCTAACATTTACCATAAGAAAAATGTTAATGACAGCAGATTATTTAACTATTAGTCATTTTCAAGAAATACAATAATCCTCTAATAATGTATCAACTGCTCAAGATAGCATGGTTGAAAGCCAGTTCAGTTTTAATTATGCATATGTGATTTTTTTTTCTATCATCTGAAATGTAATCTTTCGCTTCTGCAAAATATAAATCTGCTAAGATTATTCCTATATTTAATGAGCTGCAACAACACAGCAGTTTATTTTTCCAGCTGTAATTTTTCCATATGGGATTCAAGCTTGCATACTATTTGATTTGAAATAGCCTGTTAAAATGTTTGGCTTAAAGGCAGAGCAAGAGACAGAGAAAATCAACCAAATGTCAGTTGGAAAGCAACACATCTAATTTTTGCATTTGACCTTACGGCCTCATCATGCCATGATCATATAGAAAATCCTTCCTGCCTTCCTTCCTTCCTTCCTTCCTTCCTTCCTTCCTTCCTTCCTTCCTTCCTTTCCTTCCTTCCTTCGATTTGCTGCCCATCTCATGGCAAAGAATTTTTTTTTGTATATCTAGCATTGCTGCCTTAAAATGTCAAGATTCTTGGTGGATCCTATAGCACTTTAATAAGAATTTATTCCAAGCTGCTGTAGTTGCAATATCATTATCACTACAGCAAAATGTGGCAATAACACTCCGGCTTGCAGTAAGTGAGGGGTCTTTTTATTTGCTTGTTTGTTTGTAAGTTATATGAAAATTCCAAATGAGAAGGTATAACAGAATTGATCATGTCTGCTACCTTCACTACATCTCCAAGCAAGCTAATCTCTGGCTTTTCAGCTATTATCTTGAGAGCATTACCCCTTATTCCAAGTTGGAATGCAAATGTTATGTAAGCTGCATTGTTAAATAACTGCAAACATGACTGAATACGTTCAACCAAATACACTGTGGCTTCTTTTCACATCACTTTTCCAAAATTTTAGGCAGATGCTTTTATCCCCTAATCTACTATAATTGCACAATTTCTGACACTTTTACCCAAGCTTGCTTCATAATCATTCTCCCTAGAGTTTAGAAAGTCAAATTAGTGGCTGTTGCTAAGTTCTGAATGATGTTCTTAAAATATGCTACAAAATACATTTGTCCATTATTATTTAGGTCACAATGATTCAGCAGGTTGATTTTTGTAAGCTAAATTGTTTTGAATGCATCAATATGGATATTCCTCAAAAGGAATAAGGTAACATCCACATTTTTAAAAAATCCATCTAGAAATAATTGATATGTTCTAGTTGGTAGAAATATGCGTGTGTGAGAATAAGGAGTTTTGAATTACTAATGAGTAAACCAGAAAAAAAACAGATAATTGTCTGCATTCAAATTTGCCCTAAAGCTAGAACTAAGGTGCAGTAGAAGAGAATATATGTAGCACATGGTTGAACTCTGGATTCCTTGGTGCTCTCTGAGCGTAGTTGTTTTTGTGAAGATGTTTCATTATCCATTTAGGTAACATCTTCAGTGTTGGAAGGGAGTGTAGTTTGTAATCTCCGTAGCACCTACTGTCAGTGTTGGTGGAGATGATGTTTTCTCCTAGGTAGTTCCTTGGCTGGACTATTGTTTATTGCTTGATTGCTTCTCTGGTCTTAATCCTGATATTAATCTCTGCTTGTCAGGGTATTGATTGATTGCCAGGAGGTGTTCCAGTCTCTTGGTTTCCTTTTTAGCATTTTTATTGTACTGTTTTGAAATGTATGTAAATGTTGCTTATCTCTTTGAGCCTATTAATGGCTGATGTGTCTCATTGCTAAGCTTCCGGGAATTCCCTACCATTTTTGGATAGAGCTTGGTCTAATTTTCTGACTGTCCTATATAGTGGCTGTTACAATCCTTACACTGTATGTTGTAGATGACTCCGGCTTTTTCTTCTTGGGCGAGTGGATCTTTTGGTTTATTTTTGGATATTCTGGAGATCTTTAGTTGGTGATGCCATGTATTGAGATAGACTGCTGGTGATTTCTGAGATGTTTTTGAATGTACGGTAGCAATATCTTTTCATAGTTCGTGTTGGTTATGTTGTGTGGTTAGACACTTTTTGATAAAGTTCACTGTGTATCTATTTTGTTGAAAAATATTATATAGGCAGTCTGTTTCCTCTTTCTGATTTCTGGCTTGCAACACTGTGTTTGTGCTCATCTGAATAATGTCCTTGTACACATCCTTTTGTGGGAGGTTGGGTTGTTACTTTGGTAGTGGAGCACTTGGTGAATGTGGGTGGTTTTCGATAGACTTGTGTTTGTAATTTGTCCCTATTTCTTCTGCTGATGAGGATATCCAGAAAGACTAGTATGTTACTGTTTTCTCCAACTGTTGTGAATTATATCCCTTTGAAGGTGTTGTTCATAGTTTCATATGTCGTCTTTTTTATTAATATCTACATACCACACCCATACTTTTGGTTGTATGTGTAGGAGTGCTATATTTTCTAGACATGGCATTAGAGTCTCTGCTGAGTCCTGAAAGTGGCGATCCCATTGGGTTTTGTTTTTTGTTTTTTGTTTTTTGGCATATTTGTGCATCAAACTGAAAGTAGGTAGTGAAACAGAAGTTGGTGAGGTCCATGATTCCGGCTATTTTAATCTTGGTGTATTTGGTAAGGTTAGGTATGCTGTACAGTGCCATGGATTCTTTTTACTAGTTCTGGCACAATAAAGAATGCCATGACTTTGAACAAAACCATAGTCTCAACTTCCTCTATTATAATTAAGGTAGTCAAGTTAGTGCATACTATTTACTGGGGAGATTTGAAATATATATATTTTAGCAGTCAAATAATTACCATGCTTATAAAGAATTATAAGATAAGGCCTGATATCAAAATATTCAGTCTAGATTTTGAAAGCCTGCAAGACCATTGTCTTAATGTACCCAGAATTCCCACACGACATGACATGCTGGGTGGGAATTCTGAGCCAAGTATCTTAGCACCACTTAAGAAACCAAGTTGAGTAAGTCTACATTGATTCACCCATTAGACCAGGGGTGTCAAACTCACGACAGCACGTCGTCACATGATGTATCACAACTTTTTTCCCCTTTGTTAAACAGGGGGTGGGCGTGACCAGCATGTGATGCATCTGGGCCATGGGCCATGAGTTTGACACCCCTGCATTAGACCATGTTTGTCTGCTATCTTGAAAACTTCATGTGATGAAAGTATATGTCATAAAACAAAAGATCATTAGTAAATTTGTTCTAATGGTGCTGTCAGAGTAAAGGGGCCACAGGTAACAGGATTTTTAAAGTCTTTAATACCCATGAAAAGACCCTGCCCACTTCAGTTCCTCCACATCACCACTATTCTCTCTCTCTTTTTACTTCCATTGCTCCTCACATATGCAGGAGAAATCCAGAGAAAAGCATCTTCTCTTTTCCCAGCTCTTTCCCACTTGGCACATGTAAGGAGCTTTGGTGGCAGAGTGGTTAAGTGCAGTATTCAAGCAAACTCTCCCCATAGCCAGGACTTTCATTCTGATGGGCTCAAGGTTGATTCAGCCTTCCATCCTTCCAAGGTTGGTAAAATGAGGATGCAGATTGTAGGGGGTAATGTGCAAATAATGCTTATATTGTAAACCACCAAGAGAGTGATGTAAAGTACCATGGGTACTAAATGCTATTGCTATTGGTGTATGGTAATATATAGCCAATTTCAGGGTATGAACATCTTATGTATATTTAATTTTTTAGATTATATAAATAATCTAGTAATAATTGAGATGCAGGTTAGGAACACAAAGATATTTTTCTTTGGGTTCCATGAACATTCCCAAAGCAGTTACAACTGATTTTAAAAATGTATTGCAGTTCCATTTGCCACATTTCCCTTCTTGAACTATATTTTTTCCCAGCAAATGATTCTGAAGTATAAAACCAGAAATCATGGCATTATTCATAAAGGTTATCCATGGGTAGAAATTGTAGTTTTTCTCTGAATAATACACATAAAGTGGCTTCATACCTGCAAGGTCACTGTGTGTATAGAATTTCTGTTTTGAAAGGAGCAATTTACACACCTGGTTGCCTGTTCTAAATCATAATGCGCAGATACACATTGCATTGGGGTGCCAATTCTTCAGTTCTAAACTCATTGTAAGAAGTAGAATTTGAAGTTTATGATGCTGTTGAGATGCAACCTCAACACAGGACAACTTAACTGCATATTACCCTATTGTAGCTAGAAAAAAAGAAATAGAACAACCATTATTACTAGTATCCCTTAGACATTCCCAAATGCTTAATTCAAGCAGAAGTTTTGAAATTCTATCGATATTATTTAGACAAAATCTATTTCCAATTATAGTTTTCATCTTCCAGACGTTTGGAAATGAACCAGAGACCACATCAAAGACAGTAACTTGGATAGCCACACCTCTTCATTCACCCTATAGGATTCCAAGGATTAAAACTCTCAGTGCCCTCCCCACCCAGATAAACATTTAAGATTCCAAATAGTTTGTTAAGTTAAATTTAAGCTATGAATTGAAACATACATAATTCAAATAAATGCTGGTCCATGTTGGTTTGACAATACTACCTACTGAGCAGAGTTAAACCACTTCAAAGAACTAGCACTTGTGTGCCTTAGTTTCCCATACTTCCTAAAAGTAAGGCTTCACCGGCTGGTTTTCTCAATTCAAGCTAGTAAGCGCAGTCCTAAAGATGGCTTGTACTATTAAGAGCCGTGGTGGTGCAATGATTAGAATGCAGTACTGCCGTCTGCCGGCAATTTGGCAGTTCGAGTCTCACCAGGCTGAAGGTTGACTCAGCCTTCCATCCTTCCGAGGTGGGTAAATTGAGGACCCAGATTGTTTTGGGCAATATGCTGACTCTGTAAGCCGCTTAGAGAGGGCTGTAAAGTACTGTGAAGTGATATATAAGTCTAAGTGCTATTGCTATTGCTACCAAGGGATTAGCACACCAGCACACAAGTTCAGAAAGACCCCCAAGTAATGGACCTGTTCCTTCAGGGGCAGTGCTTCACCATCAACAAACACTGGAGCAGGCAGAATTTCAGTGAACAAACAATAATTATGCCTTGCTAGGCATAATTCAATTTTAGCTTGCTCTCACGAATCCAGACCTTTATAACCACCAGGACATTACCAGCCAAACCCAGAAGAGATGATGTAAAACTGACTATCATCATGACACTAATGGCACTGCATTTTGAACTGATGGATAATCTCACCCAGGGATTTCATGTAAATACTAAGCAGTAGGGAACTGACCACTGTAGCCCCCAAAAAAGAGCAGCGACTGAGTTTAACCCCTCCTATCATCAGCCACTGCAACTGACCTACAAGGGGGGGAGGAATAAAATCATTATAAAACAGTTCTTGAAGTCAGACCAGAAGTATTTTACGGTCAATTTTATTAAAAGCCACTGAGAAATCTAACAGAATCAAGACAGGTGCACTACCCCCGTCCAGATCCTGACAAAGATCATCCATTAGTGTGACCAAAAGTTGATTGTATCCGTTATTCTGTGACAGATACAATCAACTTTTGGTCACACTAATGGATGATCTTTGTCAGGATCTGGATGGGGTTAGTGCACCTGTCTTAGTTCTGTTAGATTTCTCAATGGCTTTAAAAAAACAGAGAATTGCCACTCTTATTTTGCTTCTTTGTTTATCCTATTTGAGTTTTACCATAAGTAAAAGCTTTACATAAGTGGTCATGGTATATCCAACTTATTTCTTGACTAGGAATAAATTAGATGAGACCAAGTACAGGGGATCCCTGATTATCTTCTTGATATAGTTCAGTTAATCAGTAGAAACCTCTACCCCATTCATCTTTCTTGTTCCAGTCTTGGAAGGGAAGAAATAATTAATCTGCCAAATAGACTGAAAAGTTCAACTCATTCAAAAAAGACAATATTTTGTAACAGAAATTCAGACCATTTTTTAAAATAAGTTGGATAATGTCAATCAAAACTTCACTAACAATTCCAAAACTTTCTATAAACAAAATGCTTCCAAGAAAAGTAGGCATGTCAGCATTCTTCAAGTTCATCCTCCACAAAAGCAGATTGCATGTCAAGAAAAAAAATAATCAGCCAGTGAATGTTTTAATACCTGAGAAAATGTATGCAAGAAACTACTTAAAGGACCTGTCTACCATAGACAGACGTTTTCAAAGTGAAATGAATCAAAGAAATTTGTAGATTCCATTCCTGTCATAAGAGACATATTCAGCTTCATGAATAGGGCAAATAAATTAACCATATTGATTATTTTATCCCTCCAAAGAAATTAAAGGATAATTGTTCTCATTAATGTATGGTATTATTTTTTTTTACCTCTTAGCTCATTTAAATTAGCTTTTCTGGAATTGTTAGAAGTGATTGGCTTGCAATTTCTTTACTGAAAATCTTTTTGGCTTCCAGTATCCAATATGTTTGGTTAGGTTTACTTGAGTGCACTGAACTAAAATCTAACAAAGTAAGACTAAATATACCTATTTAGAAAGAAGCTCCGTTTAGTTCAGTGACTAACTCCAAATGCTATTTTTCTGGCCATGAATTTAGCTGGATAAGACCACATAGTTTATAGAATCAAAGGTTTGTTCAGAAGGTAAATCCTCATAGATATATTTATTTACTGAAATCCAAGGACTCTCCCTGCTGTTTTTTGAGAAATAAGGGTGGGAAATTTATTCTATGCAGAAAAAAAACATGTCTAAAAATAAGGACATCTCTACATATTTTGGGAAAAAAGAATGTAGATACTTTGATATACTAAATATGATACAGGGATTGGGAGAATATTGCCATAAATATCTCACTTGGGTCTGACTTTTTCTGACACCGGGAAGATCAATTGCATAAAAAAGTTTTTTTAAAAAAGAATCTCATATACATATTGTCAGAAGTGGAAAGATTTGTGCTTGTTTTCAATTTCCTAGCTTTTACCTCTTTAAGTTACAGATCCTATATTAAGACTTACATTCAAGGGCACATAAAAGGCACTTTTTTTCAGAACTTAAGTTTCTTTGAGTAATAATACTGACTCTGTATACTGACAAAAGGAACAGAGAGATCTAATGTAAAAATTAACTTTTAACCACACAGTTCCATGTATCCAGATCACAAGACATAAATCACACAAGCATTTTTAATAGTTGTATAATTCCCAGTTTGCTTTCAGTCCAGTTTTAACCCTGGCTACCTGCCCATAAATGGAAAGTCATGGGCCGAAGCTTGTTAAAGAAAGATCCAACTTAGCAATAAGGGGAAATTTTCTGATAGTACGAATAATTAATCAGGAATAGCTTGACTCCTGCAGTTGTAGATGCTCCATATCGGGAAGTTTTCAAAAATAGACTGGACAACCATTTGACTGTGATGGTATAAGATCTCCTGCCTTGAGTAAGAGGTTGGACTACAAGACCTCTGAGAGCCCTGTGATTCTATGTTTTATGAATCTGCTCATAGAATAAATTTGAATAGAATGAATTAGCTCTGTGTCATTCAGCCTTTAGACGTCCTTGCACTATGCAGTAGGGAACTGAGGGAGTCACTATGGAAGATAATTAGCCATGCAAGAAGCTGCAAGTCAAAGATACTATGATTCATAACTTCCAGTGTAAAGCACGTAAAGGGCTTTTATACACTTGGGTATTTAAAGTCATGGTTTCTACTGCTATCGTTGGGAATTAACAGATATTTGGCATAGTAATTAGCAGCTTAAAGGTGAGAGGTTGTTGTCAAACTATAACTACCAGGTCTGACAGGGAAACCCCTGGTTCCTGTCTTATCACTGCAGATCAATAATCCTAATATCAGGCATGGTTGTGATCATCATGTTGCAGATAATTTATCCTCATCTGTATTTACTAGCCATGTATATTGAGGCATTTAAGAACTTTAACCAACTTTACCAGAAAACATCATATTCTATAAGAAGTATTCCTATAGAAATTGTATGGTAAATAATATAGACTTACATTAAAATTATCAAAGGGTATATTGAAGACAAACTGATTTTTGATGAAGTGTATGGGCCATTATAACAAGTGATGGTAACAAGGATACAAGAATGAGAAGTAAAAATCATTTAATTAGTACAACTAACCAAAGATTGGTGTGCAGATACTGTGTATGTTGTAGAACATGATTCAAAAGAGCTCTTTATGAAGTTGTTGCAATCATGATTTGGGATGATTTAGTCAGCCTTGGATTATTAGATATATTTTTCCTAACTTTGGCTATATTTTGCATATTAAAAAAACTAGCTAGGTAACCCCAAGAATAAAATTTCTTTTAGAACTTTTGATATTCAGTGAACTAAAACAATAGATTGTGCTTATAGCCAGGACAGGTGAGATATTAGTTGGTTTTGTTAAAACAATGGGCAGCAGTTGTATTGCACATTATGAGCTGTGGTGGCGCAGTGGTTACAGTGCAGTACTGCAGGCTACTTCTGCTGACTGCTGGCTGCCTGCAGTTTGGCAGTTCGAATCTCACCAGGTTCAAGTTTGACTCAGCCTTCCATCCTTCCGAGGTTGAGGGCCCAGATTGTAGGGGGCAATATGCTGACTCTGTAAAACCACTTAGAGAGGGCTGTAAAGCACTGTGAAGCAGTATATAAGTCTAAATGCCATTGCTATTGCTATTAAGAACAGTAAGCAATGAGGTAAAGTTATTATTCTCTTTAACCAAACAGACCAACTCAGAGCAAAGGGAGATTGTCTATATTTCAAAACAGTTGTGCAGGTGGTCCTTTTTGCCAGCTACAATTTTTGACCCAGCCCATTCATACAACAGATATGGAAAGTAACTTTGCCTGCACTATCATACACACAGAGACACCTGGCCTTTGGCTATTTATTTTAGGTACAAGGGTTAAGGAGGCTTCAAGGTAAGATCCTCTTTCTGTTCCCTTTGTGCCAAATAACTGTTGTAAAGCAAGTACAAGGGAATCCTTTTTTTCATAACATGGATCAGTACAGACCACTTTCTAATTAAGCAGCCATCTTACCCAACTGAAAGATTATGCTTAAGAGCTAGATAAGCATACAAGGGAGCAAGAGGCTAGATAGCCACAGCCACAGCCACAGACAGATCACTGTAGAATCAGCCAATATTCAAGAGCAAACTATCAAACCCAAGGCTCACCTAAATTTCATTCTGGTTTCAAAGCAGTCCTACTAGCAATATAGATGGCAGAGCAATATGAGTACCCAAAATCCATACCCAGACATTTACCATAATGCATTGACAAGCTATTCTTTCTGTTGCTAGCTGTTTGATATGAGTGTCTCCAGAGAGGAAGCCTTCGTGCAAGCAGCTTCCATGGGTCCTGGAGCTCTGCATGATCATAGTTCCAGTTTGCAAGAAAGTGTCTGTATATAGAGTTGCAAATATCTGTACTCTGTATATAGACATTCAGATAGAAAGTTAATTGACGCATAATAATTTAACTTCCAACAGACCTGCGAAGGATTGGCTAAGTCACCTAGTCTCAGTTCAACTGACTGCACAAGTCTGTTTTGAGAATCACATTAGATTGCTTACATGAATTACTGTCCTGAGACTCTTAAAGGAAGATGAGATATCAATGTGACAATAACTGTGAAATAGACCTTGAAGATCCAGCTCCAGCTAGCTCTAGAGTTATGTGCTCTAATAATTGTTCTTTTAAGCCAAAGACATCAGGAATGCTGCCAATGGCAACACTGTTTTGACCTGTCTCTCTTCTTCACTTGTCACCCATGGTGACTGGCACCCTCCCTGGTGCTCCTGGTGGAGCAAATACTGCAGTATATTGCCATCAAAATCCAACATAAACAGTAATATCATTGATATGACACTACTGCATTCGGCTCCATTATAATACCAGGCAGATCAAGGCAACTGACATGGCTCCACACATCCTTAATTGCCTTCCCACAAAGATAGGAAGCATTTGATCCTTTTTTAGAAGTATCTGTTTTCTTCCAACAGTGGAAAAATGCTGGGGCTCCGGAACTTCCAAAATCTTCCAAAGGTTTTGGAGACTTTTGCCTCCAAAAGTCAAAGCAAGTTAAGCATCTTCTTTGCAGAAGATGGCATTACAATGGAAATTGGTGTGGGAGGAAGGATTCTGGCTGCCAAAATTCTCTCTGGATTAAGGAGAGATCTTTGAGATAGCCCTTGTGACTCCTTACAGCAGCTTCTCATGAGTAAACTACAGGAATCACCACTTTTGTGGTTTGCTTGTGGGTTGAGCAGCTGGGAGTCAAGGAAGGAACCATCTTTGCTCACAGTCATTAACATAGTTCTTTTAAGGACATTAAAGAAGGTGAACCTCAGTTATGAATCACTTTGGATTTGTGGGGTATATTTCTGTTTTAAAAAGATCAAAACTCTTTGTAACAACAAGTTATACTGAATTCACTAGATGAGTTGACTTCTCCATAGAGAAAGAATTTTTAAATACAATTTAAAAAGCTTTTGAAAAATAATACTTTGCGGATTAAACAGCAAAAAGCTTGCTTAGAAATATGTTCAGCAATAGATTAAAGACATATATATGTATGTGTGTGTATATGTGTGTGTATGTATATGTATAATGTGTGTGTGTGTGTGTGTGTATGTATGTATGTATGTATGTATGTGTGTGTGTATATATATATATATATATGTATATATGTATATATATATATGCCTGCCATATTTTCTTAGTGCATGGCTGCGAAGCTAATGTGCAGCGCATGTGATAAGCAGCCACCAAGCGTCTTGCCATCCTCTCTTCCTAAAAGCACATGAAACTGGCATCAATAATTGTGCTGTAGAAAGCTATTCTGTGGAATCTTGCCTATCACTGACAATTTACATATCTTAGGGAAACCTTTTGTCAGCTTCTGCCATTTCGGCGCTATTATGTGCCTTTCTGGATAATTACCAGCTAATGTGAAAAAGCAGATGGGGGGGTGGGGGTGGATGGGTAGGAAGGGAAAAACCTTGAAATTTCCGATAGAGAATCCTTAAACCTTCCCTCTTATCTGTGTGAAGCAGCTTCCTGATTTCAAAAGAAGTTTGAAAACCTTTGTTAGAAATGTCCCTGATTCCCAGTTTGAATGAACTGAATGACATTCAGCTCAAATTATAAGGCTGCTCTCTCTCTCTCTCTCCACTCACCCCCCACCCCACCCCACACACACCATTAAATTCCGTTACCACGAACTGTCAGTGGCCTCTTAAGTAACGTATCAGTTGTTTGTTTTGCTTTTGCCAATTGCGCATTAATTCCATGATGGGCACTGAACAAATCCATCTTACTAGGGAAAATAAATGGCAATTTTGCACCCATGCGAATGGGGACCTTTCTAGAGTCTGTTGTGCACAGGACAACATTTCTTCATCTTCTGTTCTCCAGAGGCTCCCGGAACCATTTGAAAGCGGTAAGCGTTTATGGGTGCAGAAGCAGAGTGATGCTTCCTGGCATTTAATCTGAGCAGAGTTTGAGTTCAGAAGAAGATTCTAAAATATAGGCAGTTTTGGACTCCCCACAGTTTCTTTTTTGACCATTCAAAGTTATAACGGCACTGAAAAAAGTGACCTAGGACCCTTTTTCACACTTACAACTGTTGCAGCATCTCCATGATCACATGATCAAAATTTGCACATTTGGCAAGTGACTCATCTTTATGATGGTTGCGGTGTCCCGGGGTCACGTGATCACCTTTTGCGACCTTCTGTCAAGCAAAGTCAATGGGGAAGCCAGATTCACTTAACGACCACGTTACTAACTTAACCACTGCAGTGATTTACTTAATGACCGTGGCAAGAAAGATCATCAAAATGGGTCAGAACCCACTTAACAACTATCTTGGTTAGCCACAGAAAATTTGGGCTCAATTGTGGTCATAAATTGAGGACTACCTTTAGAAGACATTCAGTATGAAAAGCTATCTCTGGGAATAAATCCCTAGCAAAGTTTCAGTGACCCGATTGTTAAGCATTCTCTGGTGGACGTCCTGTTCTTGAAAATGGAGAAGGTCAGTTAGAACCTCAATGAAATACTATGGACTGAGGAGTTTCTTCTTTGATCTTCAATCCATGGTGGGATTCAGCCGCTTCGGGCCGGTTCAAGTGAACCGGTAGGAAAGATTCTGGTTGGCCCCGCCAACCGCCTGCCCTGCCCCTGTGCACCCCGCCCCTTCCTGGAGTTCCCCACGTGCCCCGTTTTGGCTCTCAGGTAAGTGCAGGGAGGCCCACTAGGCCCAAAACATTGCACGGGGGGAGGTGGCACGCCCCCACGCCCCATTTTGGCTCCCAGGGGGCTTTGGGGAGGCCCACTAGGCCCAAAACGGGGTGGGGTGGTCACGCCCACCCAGTCACATGACCCATAAGTCAAGCCCACAGAACCGGTAGTAACAAATTTTGAATCCCACCGCTGTCTTCAGCCCTGATGTTTCATGCTCTCTCCTTCAAGTTCTTAGGCAGCCCACCTCCACAGAAAGCAAGATTCTTCTACGCATACCTCCACACAGATACTATGTGAACGTATTTGTTACGAACACATATATGTTGGGATTTCTTCTAATCATTGCCCTGTTGGAATATTGACGGCCCTAGACTGAAATTCTCTTTTTAACTGCAGAGGAAAAAGTTTAATTGTTGAAAGAAATTAGGAATAAAATAATAATAATAATAATTGGGGGGACAAATGACATCGCAAAAATCAATCAATCAATACGCAAAAAGTATGTATTTATTGTTATTATTTATCCACATGGTTCAGGAATGCCATTCATACTTGTTCCTTCTTTGTTAACTTTTTGGAGTCTGGACCTGAATATCCTTCTTATGGAGGCAGTAGGTAGTTGTGTGAGGAAATTCAAAGTGTGAGGGTGAAGGTTCACTACCGACTTTGTGAATGTTCAGTCACCTTGGTAGTTTTTGTAGCTTTCCTATCTCTCCATCCTTTTTATATCCCAAGAGAAGACAGCATTATGAAGAACATCTCCCAGGAGGGCATTTTTTCCCCCCAACTATAATATGTAGGAAATGACTATAATTTCAGAGCAATGGAAACATGTCCAATTGAAACAATGCCAACCTCTTTGGCTCTTCCAACCATAAATAAAGAGGAATTTCAAAGGAATTTCAAAGCCTTGTAGAACCAAGTAGAAACACTGAGGCTATTTTGCAGGAAGGATGAAAACTTTGGATGAATTGCAAGGCAGATTTTAGCAGTGGTCTTGACTGTTATGTATAACCTTTTGTCACATTCAACCCATGCATTGATTCGTGTTCTTTAGCATCATTACATACTCATTAATTTCCCCACAAATGATAAATTAATTGTAATCCTACTGGGAAAAAAGTACTGGAGAAATAATATTGGAAGCCAAATTTGAAATCTTCTCCTTTAGCTTACTCCTTATTTTATTTGTGAAGGGTTCCCCTCCCCCACCCCCAACGGTTTATTGGTATGTGCATGATGAAGCCGTATTTTTCTCTGAGCATCTGTTGGTGGCAAAGCAAATTTATTCAAAGAAGCTGGAAAAAGCACCTTGACTTCAGAATAAATTAAAGCAACGTTTCTCCCTCTGGCCAAAGAGATCAGTGTCTGGCTGTCATCTGTGCACAAATGCAAAATCTGATGGCATGGCAGGTATGGAAATGTTAAGAACATGTTTCTTGACTTCACCATAAGGACGGTTAAGGATTCTACCTAATTTCCTCTCTGGCTGATAGAACTTTATGTTGTTGGAAGGAATTAAAGATAATTAAAAAGTTAAAACCAGGAGGCAAAATGTATACATGGAAAGAGCCAGCTAGGGAATCGGTTTACCCCAGAAATGTTTCATCCATTAAATTTCATAGCATCCGCTCAATGTTTCATATCCTGTTCACTCAGTGCCAACTGAGCTCACTTTAGCTGAGCTAAATTTAAAATACCTCTTTTCTAAAAACGTCTGAAGAACTTTGAGCCTAAGGATGTTTTCAATATATTCCTTTTTAATTGCAGTTTGCTTAGTGGGGAATAAGATACAAGCTTGTGATTGGGATGCCAACAAAGTCCTAATTTATTGGAAAGAAATCTGAATCCTTTGGTTCTGTGACTCTGCCGCATCTTAAATGATTTGAGTTTGCACCGATGACCCTTTTCCACTTTTATATGGCATATATACAGTCTGTGGTTCATTAAAGCTCCCCTTCATGGGATGTGATGGAATGTAGTCTGGATCTGCAGAAGGCAGGGGCTCTTTCCCAGAAGAAAAAGAGACAGCAGAGCTTAGGATGTCTGCTGCACAGGAAGAGAGTAAGGTTGGATCCTCTTGAGCAATTCACAAAGTAAATCCATAGTTATGGCAGATAATTGCTTTAGTCTGGCAAGAGTCTGTCTGCAGGCAAATAACAGCAAAGGCACATTTCAGAAGTAGCTCCATATGTCTTTCTTAGTTCTTTGGGCATGACAAATGGGGTTATAACTAGGGGTGGGGTTCAGAAACCTCAGCAATGGGTTCGCTGCCTGGTTGCTGGGTGGACATGGCCATGGCGGGCATGGCCTAGTCGGCCTCCTGCACCACAGTGGGGTGGGTGGGTTTGCCTTCCCCAGGGCCTGGAGGCTTTCCTCGAGCCTCTGGGAGGGTGAAAAAAGGCCTCCCTGGGCTGTGGAGGTACTCTGAAGGCTGGAAATGGGCCCGTTTCCAGCCTTCCCGAACTTCTGGGAGGCCCATTTTTTTCCCCTCCCTCGGGTCTGGAGGCTTTCTTCGAGCCTTCCCTCCAGCTCTGGAAATTCTTTGGAAGCTGGAAATGGGCCCATTTCTAGGCTTTCTGAACTTCTGGGAGGCCTATTTTTCTCCCTCCCCGAGCCTCCGCATGCTCCCTGCACTTACCTGCATCCACAACAGGCCACGTGGAGAGGGAGGGAGGGGTAGGATGGGATGGAATGGGTGGGGCCAGCCAGGAGTGGGATTTGGGGGTTCAGCAAACCCCACAGAATCTTCGCTAAGGGTCCGCCTGAACCCCTACGAACCCCCAGCAGCCCACCCCTGTGTCAGCCTTGAACACTACCTTGGGCCCCTCAAGGCTGCCAGCTGCATATATCTTAGAGGAGTAGGACGGGGGGATG
>JANHFL010001906.1:84643-125616 GCA_032468155.1 Oxyrhabdium leporinum | reverse complement strand
CACCCACTCCCCTGCCCTTTCCTGTCCTATATTTCCCTGTTTTTTAGCTCAGCTGATTCACGTGGCACGGCAAATTGCCATGCCTCAGCTATTTACTCACCAGCACTGACATAGAAGGTAAATTTTGAAGCTTAAAATAGGCGGTTTTGTAACGCTGCACAACCATGCCGAACCAAACCGGTTGCAGACTTCACAGAATTACATCACTGGTCTGTAGGAAATAAAAGTTCTTATAAAATGGGAATCTTGTTCTTAAACTGCCAAGATAGTCAAATTAAACTCAAATTATAATCTCAGCTAGATGATTTGGGGAATGAAGATCTCACTATTCTGTAGCCAGTTTAATCAATGACTGAATAATAACTCAGAAAACCTGGGAATAGCTTGCAAATGGTTGAATTTTTCACTTTTAAAGTGTCTGTCAAATTATCTTTCCTGTATCCTAATATTCTCTTTCTCACTATTAGTTAAAAAATTTCAATATTCAGCTCAAATCCCTTTGCATAAAACTCTGCTGCAGAGAGGCGCTGATGTCTGAGGGGCAATTGTGTTATCAGCCCTCCTTGAGAAGAGCATCTTTTTAATTAATTGAAAGCTTCATAGTCTTCTGGTCAGATAATTCAAGGGCAGTGGCTCTCAGTATTAAGTTCTATTTCTAAAAGTCAGACAACAAGTTGGAATTCAAATAAGTTTTCCAAGCTCTATATTATAAAAGTTTAATATTCTGAATTTTCTACGTTATATATTCTGACATTTCAGCTTTGCAGATATTGCTAATCCTTTCAGTTACAAGCATGGCAATTAGCTCAGGAAATAGGATAATATAATGGTAAACTTTATGGTATAAATGCCATACATTGGTGCGGTTTGTCTGGGGATTTGTATTACTAGGATATAAATCAAGTAGCATTAATGAGAGAGACCAGTCAGCAGAACATCAACTTTGCTGCCTTAGATTAGCTTTGTCTAGCAATAAGCTGCATTAGGTAGTCTACATGAAATATGCAGGTTGTGGTTGATGATTATCTGGATTCTTCATATTCCCAATCTCCTTGTTGTCAAATAGTCACCAAGACCAACTGATCTTTATAAGAAGTCCAGTGTTTCTGCTATCATCTCAAAACTGCTCTCCCCATCCTAGGATGACCAAGATGGGAGAAAAGGATTTTCATCTTTGATGCAAAACCAGAGAAATTGAAAGGGATAATAGTATTTGCCAGGAAACAACAGGCTATGGAGCATCTCAGGTTGTGCCCAACAGCAAACCATTTGCCAACTTCCGTTTTTACCAATACAGACTTTTTGGCGTATAAGAATATATTTTCATTATCAGTTCACCTAACAGAATAACAGAACTGGAAGGGATCTTGTAGATCATCTAGTCCAACTCCCTTATCAAGCAGGAGATCCTATACCATTTCTGACAAGTGACTGTCTAATCTCTTCTTGAAAGCCTCCAGTGATGAAGCACCTACAACTTCTGAGGGCAAGCTGTTTCATTGCCCTCAGAAGATGTGGGTGCTTCATCATTAATAATAGTATTTGACAGGAAACAACAGACTGTGGAACATCTTAGGATGTGCCCAGTAGCAAACCATTTGCCAGCTTCCATTTTTAACAATACAGATATTTTGGCATATAAGAATACATTTTCGTTATCAGTTCACTTCCTATTGAGTGACCAGGGGACACATGCAAGACACTTGCTAACCTATTTCTCACACACTTTCAAGTTGTTTGCTGATTTTCTGGAAAGTAGAATGCTTCTCTATTTTAATTTTCAACATGTGGCTTCGTTTTTAATACCAAGTCTTCATTTCAGCAATTTGCATATAAATACATTGTCAGGGAATTTAAAGAAATCTTTAATAAAACCACCAATTTGCATTTTAATGTACACTTTAACAATTTCTTGAGAACATGTTTTAATGGAAATACCAAGGTATCATCTGAGGAATGTTCACATTTTGAAGAAAAATTAGAATTTTTGATCCTGGAGGAAAACATGGCAAACAAAATTAAGTTTTCTCAGATACCAGAGCTTTATTGGGTTGTGTTGAAAAATCCAAATGCTGAGGAGAAAAATACATCATATATTTATTAAAGTTTTTATGCCACTCATTCCAAGGATTCAGAATGATAACAATACTTTGCAGAAAAATCCAATAAAATACAAGTAATTTGTATCTTAAAGTTAAAATTAAAAATATGTTTGGTCTAGTGGTTAAAGCACCAGGCTAAAAAGCAAAAACAGTGAGCTCTAGTCCTGAATTAGCCATGAAAGACAACTGGGTGGCCTTGGACCAATCACTCTCTCCAAGCCCAACCCACCTCAGAGGGTTGTTGTTGTGAAGAAAATATGAGGAGAAAGGCATTCTGTGGATACCATAAACTAGGAATTTCATGGGTCCCAAGAAACATGCCTTCTCTGATGTAGTGCACACCTTATGGGGCTTCCTTTCCCGCTGAAATTAGATGAGCTCCTTCCCTTTTGTCATTTCACAAGGCCCACAAAATCGGATTATGTTATCCGGCGTGGAACTCTTAGGGAACCAGAGATTTGCCTAGATGGTGCCCTTGTTGAGGTGACCCTTTTAATCCTCTTTTTGCCTAGGGATTTACATATTTGTTTTCTTACACTATTTATTTCTTAAAGTACATTTTTATATTTCTTATATCTGTTGCTTTTATGTTAGTGATTTTTATCCAAATATTGTTTGTTGCTGTTTGATGAAGTGGGCAACTACCGTATATAGATTTGATGAATAAATCAATAAAATACTTCTCCTGCCTTATCCCTAACTTCAAACTGGGTTAATTCCAAATTCAAAATATGATCTTTAACTTTTCCAAAAAAGGTTAACAAAGTTAACAAAATATCTTAACTGTAAAATAGTCATCAAGGATATATCTCTGTACACTCTTCTTATAAAAATTAGATCCAAGATTATATAGGATCAGGGTTAGTTTATCTCAATGTTGTGCAAATAAATAACTTTGTTATATTATTTCTGTGGTGGTAAAAGAAAAAGTTGGGCATCTCAAGCAGCATGAAATCAGAACCAACTTTTTGAAGTTGCTTGATCATCTAAAAAAATGCTAAACATTTGACATTCAAATTTATATACCACTGGACTGCACTGCCAACTACAGTAATTACTATTGAAAATGGGTTCCAAATAGTGATACTTCTCACTTCATTTCTGTGACTATAATTGAGAAGGATGACAAAAAGGGGAGAATTTGTAGACCAGTTGAATTGTACTGGCCTGAGAAAGGGACAATGTCATTGCTTTCTTCAAAGGTCTATTATGATGACAGTGAAGTAAAATTGTTTCCTATTGGTTCATAGTGTAGGACCCAAGTCAACAGTTTCAAAGAGAAGAGCAGTCAACCTTGATGCTGCAAAATGTTTGATCATAGAATGGATGGCTAAAGGAACAATCTACAGCCTAATTCAGAGGAAGAGGAAGGCAGTTTTTCAGGGCCAATAAACACCCCAAAAGCCATTTTTTAATAAAATGATTTCCATCAGAGGAAATTATACATTTGCAACGTTACCATAGTGGTGTGGTCAGTCACAAAGCAGCCACCTACCAAAAGCAAACTGGTAAGACGGTTCCTTGTATGGACACACAGGATGCTCCACACGATTCTAGCTTATTTTTATCTTTTTTAGGCACCCTTTCAAACAAAGCACTAGACTGTAGCCATCCATCATTTTTATTTCTCGGGAATGTGTTATGTGCAGCTCAGAGGCATTCTTGGAAATAAAGAAGACAAATGTTCTTTGCTTTGCAATTTGCCAGCTTCCCATTTTATCTTCGGATGGGTCAGAAAGCCTGGACAGTGCCAAGAGAAATGTCTACAGTTATATAGATGCTCAAAGGTATGGTGTTCTATCACCTCTTCCACCTGCCCCCCTTTTTAAAATTGCCTTCATGACAGTGATGTGCTCGTAAATGATTCTATATTACATGTATACTGTATGTAAGGGTACATTATATTTTGGATAACACTCATAAGACCTCTCAATATTCTGGTAGAACCTTTAAAACTTCTAATAAAATGAGGGGCAGCATTTTGTCTCAGCCGGCACATCAGAAAATAAACTGCTTAAAACTTTTCCTCATTCTCAGTTTCCCTGATTCAACTACCGCTGATATTTGTCACTTCTCTCTCCACATAATTGTCCAGCTAATTATTTTTTTCCTTTGGAGCGTTATGTATTTATTTATTCATTAAATATATATGATTAGCCCTCTCAAATACATGTTCAGGCAGCTAATAATTAAAAATAATAAACAAAACCATGTATAACATACAATAGCAGCCAAATGAAGTCACATAGCAAACATCCACAATCGAAGCAACTTGCCCACAATACTGGATCCTAGACTTGATGAAAAAAAAATCAAACCTTCACTGCCTTGTGAAAAAAACTGGCGGTAGATTCAGCAGTGGCATTTAAATTTGGTAAAAGAAAGCTTGAAGAGAAGTGATTAAATGTCATCTGTTCTTCAAACTACTGCTTGCACTACATTCAGAGTTTCTTCCAGCTGGTTTTCCTTTTATTTTATTTTTTTCTGTATAAATGTGATCTGATAACACATTTTCTTTTTGCATAATGTACCCTTTGGTCAATTAATTAAAGAGTACATTATCTGAATAAGAAATAAAGAAAGGGAAAGGCTTCAGCTATTCTGAGAGAGCAATGCAGCTGCCCAGTAGATGTAAATTTATTAGCGCATACAGTAGATGTCTAAAACTCACTATCCACATTCTTTTCCTTTTGAGGCAGCACAAAACTTTAGTATCTCACTCTTATTGCCCACTAATGACAATTCCACACTCTTCTGAAACATAAAGTAAAACATAATTTCTCTTCGTTATCAGCTAGACTTCTCCGTCTGCAGCTGGTTTTACAAGGAAATACAAAAGTTGTGGTTACAACTCATCTAAAATTTTATCCCATGAGGATTCAGATTGGAGGGGGAAATTAATATGAAAAGATTGAGGTCCCTCCATGACAGCTGCTTAGGATCTTTGAACCTTTTGTGCAAAGGGCTTGGTAACAAAGCTTATCTGAAAAATATAATTTACCATGTCCTACACAGTAGGAAAGTGCATAATAATTTCTTTTCCTAGTTAACCTATTTCTCCACTTAACCTCTAAAGAACATCAGATGCACTGGAATTTAAGACTATGCTGGAGATGAATTATAGAGATTAAAATAAGGGCATTAGAACATACCACTTTGTTCATGAAAAGCAGGGGTGTGAAACTCAAGGCCCATGGGCCAGATCTGAACTGGCTATATCTCGCCGCGTGGCCACCCTGGAAACAATGGACCAGCCTGCAGTGTCTCTGCCAGTGAAAACGCAGCCTGAGCTCTGTTTTCGCTGGCAGTGGGTTGCAGGAGGCAATCACAACCAAAAATGGAGTTCGGGAGCCTGTTTTTGCTGGCAGAGTGCTCAGGCTACCACAGGTGCCCCTGACACGAGTAACGTTGAGCTGGCCACACCCACCATGGCCACGCCACCCTGGCCCCCGAGGTCAAACATAACCCTGATGCAGCCCTCAATGAAATTGAGTTTGACACCCCTGATGTAGAGTGTTAGTTTACATAAAGTTCTTCTGAGTTCTTGGTGCTCTCTGAGCTTAGTTGTTCACTTGCTGACATTTCATTATTCAACTGGGTAACATCATCAGTGCTAATGAGTGTAGGGCTTGCTCTCTGTTTATATACAGTAGCTTTACATAGGGAAGAAATCTCACACTAACACTGATGTTGTTACTTACTCAGGTAATGAAATGTCTACAAGCAAACAACGAAACTCAGAGAGCACCAAGGACTCAATCCTGAGCTACAAATATTCTCTTTTATTGGAACTTAAACTCTTCCTCAGCTGGCATTCTCCAGCTGTATCAGACCATTGTGCCCAACAAAAAGAGTTATGCTAGGTCAGGATTATAAGAAATGGAGGTTGTGAAGCTATGTAAACATATTAATCTACAATTAAAAATTGTGAAAGGATTTGGATAATAATTGGGTTGAAATGCAGCTGTTCCCTTCTTTCCGTCAGCAGATTACTCAGTCCATTAATGAATCCATGGAGTTAATCTTTATTTTCCCTCCACAATAAGCTTGTCCCTGAGCACCAGAGTACCTGGAAAGAAGCCAAAATTGTGTATTATGTTTGGTTGACTGCTGTAACTCTCACAAATCATGTAGTAACATCAAATCTCATAAAGTTTTTTTTTTCCCAAGTCTTGCTAAGAAGTAAAACAAAAATGAAATTTATCTTCCTCTCCATCCCAGCCATTAGATTTTGACTGCAGCTTTTTAAACTAAGAGACAGAAGTATATCTCATAATATTTTAGAAGCATAAGGGTGAGTGACATGTCTGTGGTTCTTTTTGTAACCTATAGGGTGCTTATATATCCTGCATTATTGACAATAGCCCTCTTTTAAACTGAGCATGTTTTAAGTTAAGCAAGTTAAAAAAAGGAACTACATAAAACTCACAGTTCCCTTTTAACAATAGGAATCTGGTCACAGTGTCTGCATCCCATTTCAGTTCCAGCAATGGCTCCCAGGTTTTCATTTTACATTTAAATTAGCGATATAAATTAGCATACATAAATTTCAGGCATGTTCCCTTCTGTCTTGGTTTGTGGTGTGTTTTAGAATTCTTTTTTTCCTTCTTTTTCTTTTTTTGATCATCATGCAAAATACTGTCTAAATGCAGTTTGATTATTAGAAGCAATCCTTTGTCTAATTATTCTTGTAAAATACAGGATTTATTTTCCTTGAAATGAAATGTCTTATGTTATGTAGGTTGTGAAAGACAAATAAAAATATAGTTCTATAAAATGGAAATGGAAAAAGGGAAAGAGAGAGAGACTATCAAAAACACGGCTGTCATTGGAATGAGATCAATTCTTGGAGACTTTAAGTTACTTGAAAGACAATGCCAGTGGGATATATGGCACAGGATGAATGTTTACCAGACAAATGTGAGACAAAGCTGAAGCATTTATCAAAAATAAATGATGAGAGGAAACTAAGGCACTTATTTTTAGAAAACAAGTCCTTCCTCAACAATGTTCCTTTTCTTTCAAATTATATCATTTCTATCAGCTGATTGGTGTGTTTAATTTACAGCTAATTCTCATGTAGACTATAATTCTAGAATAATTTCCTCCAACTTTGACGCATGTCAAAGGTTGACTCCCATATTCTCAAATGGGTTGGCTGGGGATAATTTGAATTGTACATTCAATAGATTATGATGCATCTGGCCAAAATGGGAAATTGAAATAATGAGAAACATGGATATCAAGACACAAATGTAATCCTTTTTTATTTATAAAATTATTTATCAGAAATTGATCAGCTAGGTTTTCATGTAATCAACCACGTTTTTCTTTTTTAGCCCTAGAAACTAGTGATGGGAGTACAAATTTCATCTAGGTTTAGGTATGATTTGCACACAATGAATATATAATTAACAATTAAATAAACCAGATACAAAATTATTTTCGGCAAACTACAGTTCTCTGGAATTTTCAGTCATACATCTTTGACATAACATTGAATATATTACATTATAAGGTCTCTCTTGGCAAGCCAACCTCCAGCAGATTATTTCAAGCAGTCTTAAGGTATTTTGCTTGTTCTGAAAGGTAGCTAAAGCAATATATTTGGATTATTATTACTTATTTTGCCTAAATGAACTAAATTATTAAATATTTCTCTAGCTGATATTGTGTCCAAACTTTGTTAAAAAATTAGAGCTTTGCAATTTTGCCTTTCTTTGTGAAAAAGCCTGCATTATATATACGACACATGCTCACGCTGTATTATTTCAAACTAAAATTTACTCGAAATGGATAAACAAAAATACTACTCGTGGAAAACATATCCCTGTCATTCAACTTCTATTTTTTTTTATCCTGAAGCACATCTGATCAGGAAAAAAAGCAAGGCCATTTAGACCCAACAAGGCCATAAAAGGCTCAAGTAGCTCTCCCTCTGATTGTCTTCTCAATATCGAGACAATCAAATTTCTTTAGATGGTTATGTTTTATTTACTTTAGCTTCTTTGAATTGTATTTTATATGGCATTGTTGTCTGAAATAATAATTTCAATTCTTTAAGATACTCTGTAAGACATTCCAAAGGTGCTTTGTCAAGAGGCAACTGAACTTTCTTGTTTTTCTTTGAAGACATTTTGCTTCTCATCCAAGAAGATTTTTCAGCTGAATACCTACATTTATGTAGCTACGGTAGACTGTATGTTGTCTGTACGGAATTAGATGTGACAAAAAAAGTTCAAAATGATGCTTAAGCTATTCACTGTTTTAATGCTAGAATGAAATAAATCCATGCAAACTACCAGTAGGAGTATAAAATGCTAGTTGTATGAAAATGTCTACCTGGGTAATATTTTAATTTTCAGCACATTTCCAAAATCAATCCTGGGGCTTAAATCAAAGTGACTTGCATTCAAATATTAAAAATTGGTCTGCTCCTGAACTCAAAGACATGCTGCTTCATGTGTGATCTCAGCAACAGGATGCCAAACCCTTATTTAGCTGGTAATATTTTGTAGAAATTATGTTGAAGAAGATTTGCAGTTTCTTAACTCAATGCACAATATGCTTGTTTTATGTTTGGGAAAAACCTGATTCTAACAAACAGAATCTTTCAAAAGAATGAAGTACTATATAATCCCATTGAAAATTAGTTTTAAAATATGTCTGGCATCTGCCCCAGAGTTATTCTACTATTTCTAATCTAATTTTAAATCACATTTGAAAAATAAGTTTATAATCTCCGTTATTACCATATATCTCTTAGCTATAGTTCCAGCATAGAAATAAAATATTATTAGTCCTCTGAAGAAATTTCCCTTGTTATTGTTTGTTGAATAATACCATAGAAATAATTCTACTGTAAATCAAAAAGGTAATCATGACATCCCAATGCCCTCTTTCCAGTGACTAGTTTCATTTTAAATTGTATTAGGGGGAAAAGTACTGTTTTTCAGACTTGGAGAGTTCTTAAATCTCATAAGGAGTTGAGATTTGTTCTGGATATCACTTTTCAAGGAAAAATATGAGCTGAAAAGAAATTGGGGAGAAGTGGATGAGAGGCCAAAATAGATATATGGCAAATTTCGAAAGAAAAAAAATCTGAGATAGAGAGGAGATCAAACACATGTCAATAGGTAGGAGAGAGGCAATAAAGGAAGCAATAGTGCAAAATCACTCTTTTAAAACATCAGAGTTTGAAGACATTATATAGTTGATTTTTGGATCCTGAATCATTAAGGAGCCAAAGTTCAAATTCAGAGGCAGTTCTTTCTATGATGGGTAGATTTCTAATTACTCTTAAGGGATGTGGTGGCAGAGTGGCTTAATGACGATGGAACTGTCAGCCAGAAATGGTTTGCATTCCACTGGTTTGAGCCCAGCTGCATGAGATGGGGTGAGCTCCCGCTGCTCTCTCCCTGGCTCCTGTCCACCCAGCAGTTTGAAAGCAACCAATGTTATAAGCAGATAAACGGTTATCACTTTGGTGGGAAAATCTAGCTTCATTCATGTGTGAAGAGAGAGGAAGTCGGTGCTGGACCTGGCTAGACTTTAGGTGAGACTGGCAGAGGAGCCTGGAAGAGCCAGCAACCCAAACACCACCAGTCAGCTGGCATAAGCTAGTTCACCCTCTGCAGTGCACCAAGGACAAGCATGTGTGCTGAATAGAATGAATTAGCAATTTAGAGTGTCAGGACTGCATTGTGTCTAGCATTTGTAGATTTCCCTGACATTGTATAGCATATGCTAAATAAATAAATAATACTGTTTGCCAATAGGATGAATTTATGAATTTATCACCATGTGCCTTTATGCATGATCAGTGCCAATCAGCAATATTAATTTCCTCTGGTCAGATAATGTAACCAATCAAATAACCAATATTTAGTATTTTGTTGCAGTTAAATAATGAAGTAAATAACGACTGCTTTCAATTTAAGTTATCTTGGCTGGTTAAGAGAGCCAGTTTGTCATAGTGATCAAGGTGCTGGTATAGAAACTGGGAAACTTTAGTTCTCCTTTAGGTATGAGTAGATTGCTCAATCACTATGTGAGGGAGATGGGTGATCTCTAGATTTGGTAGATAGGTAGATGATTGATAGATCAATAGACAGACAACATATCACTCTGTCTCAGCTTCCCTCACAAGGTTGTTTCATGGGAAAAATAGAGACACTGGCATTATATATACCCTTTTGAGTTGTATAAAATAAAGGCAAACTATAAAATTTAACAATAAAAAAACCTTTACATAAAGTAACTGATAAATAAAATATTTACACAAGATTCTTATATGGTACATGTGCTGAGATGAGCTAACCCATATGGATGGGCTTGTTAGTAAATGTAATTATGATTTAGCACTATATGCAAATAAAATATTGTAAATTTTGCAATTAGCCAAGGTCAAAACAAATCCCAGCTTAATGTTATGAGTGAACCAAACTATTGTTTTTACCAATAAAGTTTTATCTGCTCAGTAAGGACAGGAAATACACACACACACACACAATTAGGATTGCCACTGAAAGTTTGGGAGTGAAAAATCTTGGTAAAAAGATCAAAGGAAATATTCATGTATGAAAATAGTGAGATATGTTAAAATCAATATCAGGACCATTTCCCATTTTATTTCTCTCCAGTTTTTGTATAACTTTTTAACGCTTACTACAGTTGCACATTTAGCTGAAAGAAATTCTCCAATGACTAATTAAGAATGTATTTAAAAAAAACAAACTTCACATTTTATAGGCTTTCTGCTGAATTGATGGAAGGAAGTGATTAAAAAAGGCAAGGTAATGTGAAATGCCTCAAGTCAGATGAACTCTAATTTAACAAGTGAATAATGAGGAAATTTAAAAGTCACATTGAGATGTTTTCGACACTGACCCACTGGGAAAGGTAACAGCTGTCCAGGCAGGAGAAATGCAGGAATACTTTCTTCCCCCCAGGAATTCAGATTTGTCAGCTGTTTAGAGAAGTCTCCAGAGAACTTCCACAAGCTTCTGATTCTACTACTGGCCAGGTGATTTATTTTATAGAAGATCTCAGGTGGAAAATGAAATAAAAATAAAATAAAATGTTGATATTGAAGAAGCAAAGCAGCACCACTTGTAGCACAAGCTTTCAAACTGGGTGTCATGTCCTTGATGAGCTAAGTCACAAAATGTAGTCTATTACTTGTATTGATGCCAGTACAGCCCACATGAACATAGTTCATGGCCAGAGCAGGGCAGTCATCAAAAGCAAAGGAGATCAGACTTATAATCTGCTGGGAAATCTGCCAAACACCACCATCATTAAAATAAATTGAGGTGGCATATGAGCAGAAACCCTGTTCTGTGCAGCTCTCATTCAACTAATCGAGGCCTGTGAAACTTGTGGAGCCATTATGTTGATCTATGCTTCATACATGTCTATGCATATTTAGTGAATAACACTGACTATAAAACACATTTACTGCATATGACTGGAAGTTCAGTTGCTACCATAAGAGCAACTCCAAACACTGCTATTTTATTTGGTTGTTATTTTCTCAATCTTCTCAGCAATGTTCCCCTCAGCTGCCAACTTTTAAGTGTCACTTTTCTGCAGTGAGGAATGGGCAATGAGATGAGAACACCATATAAGAGCTCATCAGAGAAACTAAGCCACTTCATTAGAGTAGTAGTCCTTTTGTGGAATGGTTGTTTTTCAAACTGACCGGCATACGAGCGTTTTGAACAAGGGTCTGAGTTTCTGTCTTCCTCTTCCCTCTCCATTTTGGGGAAACAGCAGCAACTCTCATTGACCTGGCAGTCTCTTCAACTAAAGAGTACTAAAAACACAATGGAACATTAATGCCACATCTGAAGTGCTATTTGAGACAGGGTCAATTACAGACTTACTAAAAATGAATTGCTCTCATATAAAGTTTGTTGAGAGGATTTTTGGCGGGAGGGAAGGACCCACGTTATGAGTCCACAACTGACTGCTCATTCCTTTCCCATTACAGCTTCTCTGGTAAGCAGAAAATGCTTCCTTATGCCGAGCATCAATAAGGAGTGAACATGGGGAATTTAAGCTATGTTTATGTTGGCTTTCTAATAATGTAATCGCAGTTTCTTATAGCGAACCTTGGAAACTGTAACTGTGATGAGAACTCTGTCACAGATCTCTAATCCTGAATTCTGAATTACTTTTTAGTTTTAGATAACAAAATAGAAGAGTGACTTTCAATTTTTAGTTGTTGGGTTCCTCTTTAATTGTACATGAAATCAAAACACATATATGCCTGCACATGTGTCTATACGCACAGATAGATACACACAGGCCTTCAGGGATGTCTGTACAATGACTTCCTTTACAGTTAAGTGGGTTATTGAAGAGGTAAAATCTGTAGCATCCCAGCTATGACATACATTCCTGCACCTTTAACTGGGTCACAATAGAGAAGATTTGCACAGATGGCATTTGCCATGCAGAGAAAACCAAATCAGTGATTTTCCCCCTTTTGTATAATTACTGCCAGTACAGAAATGTCAGTACAGACACACCTTCTGGGTCCCCCTCCTTTTTTAAAAAAATTAAAAGTTGAAGTCCATGCATCTTAACATCACCGAAGTTGAGAAACACCGCATTAAGCCCTGTATGGGTAACTATATTTCTGCAGTCAACAGACCCTGCCAGCATACTACTATTGGTGTTGCTGAAGTCTAGGGTCCAAAATAAACTATTTTTATTTCAGAGAGGAATTTTTTAACTGAGGAATAAGCAGAGGTTTTTTTAGCAGCGGTATAATCCATTTCAATCTACTTTAAGCATCTTTTAAAATGGCAGTAAATCACCCCCCAGGGTCTAAGACTTAAGACAGGCTAACAATCAAACTCCAATCGATATATGACATATTAAAGTTTGAATGGGAGGTGAGTTTTGAAGTGATGCATAGATGAAGCTGCAGCCATCACTTCCAACTGTAGGTTCCAACTGATTGCATCTCCCACAGAACTGAGAAATAAATCACTCTGGTGCCAGAAGCCCTTTATGTTAACATTTTACCATTGGATTATTACTGGACATACATGGTTTAGTATTTGTAGAAGGGTTTTCATCACTGCCTATTGATTCCTTGTCTTCCAAAGGAACAGGCAATTAAAATACAAGGTTTTCCTCACACAAAAGAGCCTGAATAATTTAACACAAGTTTTCATATGTAAAAGAACTAAAAGAAAAATCAACAGGAAAAAAAATCTGGTTTATCGGTTAAGAATATTGCAGAAGATGGTTTTAACCAAAACTGTGTTATCTCTCCTAGTTAATAAATTGGTACCATTTTTGTTCTTCTCTTCAGCAAAACTTGGTAAGTACTATCTATTAGCTTCCTCAAGATTGACAGTTTGACGTCCCTGTTTATAGCTGTAAGGGGTATTTTGCCATTGTCCTCCATTAGGAGTCTTTTGCTTTTACTTCTTGGTCCTTTCCATTCTCCTGATTGGTCCTTGGGTCCTTTCCTTTGGTCTCCTGATTGGTCCTTTCCATTCTCTTGATATTTCTCTCACTCAAGCATGAACCATATCTAATGCTGCTTAGTGTTTTTTTTTTAAATCCCCCAAAGTCAAGATGAGCCTGATCATCTTGTAGTGAAGGAAAGGCACATCACTGACCTACCTTTGACATATGTCACATGGACAAACTTACTCTTAGATAAATCTCTTGGAAACTTTACAAGGAAATTGGTATGTGGCAGCTGCTTTTGTCTGGTGTAAAGTAAGAAGGAGGTAAACTTTTAAGTCCCGATGGTATTTTCACAAAAGTGTCGCTGGTTCATTTTACAGATGTCCTTAATTCAATCTACTGCCAAGCATAAAAGATTATACATTTTTGCACCTCACTTTAGAAGCTACACACCACTGTCATGTTCCTAAGAGACAATAAAATTGACCCAGAAGGTGAAATTTATTATTATACTATAATGAAAATAAAATGGTTTCCTGACTGACAACTTTGATAAGTTAACAAGCGGGGCCCTATGATTTTCCAGAAGAATGAAGAATCTTAAAACAGCTTATTTTGTAAAAGGTGGCAAAGGAAATCTAGAGAATAGCAGCTTCAAAAGTAGCAACCAGCAGAGCAATTAAACTGTAAAGATAACACAGTATGTGGTACGGAATGCAATTAGTTTCTCTTATCAGTTTATACAAACTCACAGACTTACGGTACTGGTTGCCTCACATAAGACTGACTCTCCTGATTGTAGCTGTGTAGGGGAATTCTACCATTGTCTTCTCTTAGGAGTCTTCCTTTTATTTCTCACATAATATGGTGTGTTGTCTCACATAATAAGGATGATTATTATCTCACATAATGATTGTCTCACTTAATAAGGACCAGGACTTTTATTTGAGAAAACAAGCGATGATAAGGGGTTGAATTATTAACTTCACATTGTTTGGGAGCTTTTAATGTATGATGTAGGACCAATGAGAGTTAATCCACAACCTCATCCAGCCATATATCAAGACCTGCCCCTTTCTATTTCATCAGACAAGAGCAGAGGAAAAGAGCCAATTACATTGATGTTGCTATCTTGATTCCGGCAGTCATTTTCAGAATTAGAAATGGTAGACACTTATGTCAGGTTTGGAAAGATAAAGAAAGAAGATATTTTCTTTCATCTAAAGTCCCACCAGGTTACTTCAATCAGGATGGAGGAAGAGAAAATAGTGCTGTTTTGTGAGATGTTAATCCAACGTGATTTTTAAATCTTCACCTCTGAAAGCAATAAGGAGAATTTGATGAGGCTCAAGTCAGACTAGTGTGAACCTGACATGGGGAAGCGAGAAAATTTCATGGATTTTAGTAGGTTCTAACTTGCCCTCCTTACACTCTATCTCTAAAATATTCAGAACTTGAAGCAAAGAGGAAGCACCACAACTAGCAATAGCACCATAACAGCACTCTCTAAGTGGTTTACAGAGTCAGCATATTGTCTCTAATAATCTGGATCCTCCTTTTACCAACCTCAGGAGGATATAAGGCTGAGTCAACCTTGAGCTGGTCAGAGTCAAATTTCTAACAGTGAGCAGTGAGGTAGCCTGCAATACTGCATTCTAACCACTCGACACCACGCCTCAAAGATCATTTTCGTTTTTCTGACCTTCAAGAACTGAGCTGTTGAGACAGCCCATTTTTACTCCATTCTACTCTAATTAGCATGGACTTTTTCAAATAGCTGCCAGAGAATGCTAGTTTTCCTTTCTCTTTCTCATCCCATTTTTCTTTTGTCTATGCTTTCATTACTCATACTTTAGATGCAATTGAAGCCTTTCTGGCTCAATGGGCTTTTAAAAAAATGTGTATCTTGAAATAATAATTTTTAGGCTGTGATCTTACACATGGGATTGTCTGCTGCTGAAATCATAAGAAGCATATTGATAAATATATAGATTGGGTTGCCCAAAATGTTTAAGGCAGGCATATAAATTTAAAAAGTTGATGAGATAGTTTGAAAGGCAAAGTATTCTCAAATGATTCTTTGCAAATGTTATAGATGGTTCTATGTTATTTAGAGCAAAAAAGGAAAGTAGAAGGTAAATGTACCACTTGGTCACTGTGAAGCATTTCAAAATAATGGAAATTGCCCTCTGGGACAGTTGCTTTCGAAGCCTTTCTCTTCTCCTCCCTAGATGTTGCTGTAGCTGCTTCTATTCTGTCTCTCTTGATTTCATGTTGCACAGCTTTGTGTCACCCCATTTTTGCTCACCTGCTCCCAGGGACCCTCCTGCTTTGTTTTTCACTGCCTGTCACTGTAAAAGGGAATTTTATTTCCAGTCATGGTTCTTTTCAATCTCATATCTCATTAGTTGGAAGCACTGAGGGCATCAAATAGAAAGAAGAGATGAATGAACCTTTCACTTCCTGCAGCCGATGGAAACGATTGATAGAAAACTCTATCTATGAAAAATGAAGAAGTATTGACAAGGTGTTCTGGCCCGTTATAAATCCACTTTAGGGTGAAATAATCAACCAGGTTGTACAGCAGTCAGCAAACCATTTGCTTCTATATATCTTTTCACTGGAACATTTTGTTTAGCTAGAACATAAACCATATAAATAAATAACAAAATGTACAAAGCATTCCTAATAGGAACACTGGTAGGTTTTAAGATTCCTAGTCATCTGCAATCTAAGCCAGGTTTCTCAAAACTCTTTAGAGCCAACCAGGCGAGCCATAAAATAATTAAAATGAAGCATAAGCATTCCTGTAGGTTCTTTCTTTGCTGTCACATATCAGTGCACACGTGATGGTGATGTGAAACTCAAAGGGTGAAGCAAAAATAAGATCTAGTGGCCTCTTTCTAATAATAAAGCTAGTCTACTCATCATATTTTATAATGCCCCCAAATGTCCTCTGGAGGATCTCCTAAGCTCTTTGGAGTAGAAGGGAAGAGACAAGAAAATATTGATGGGATGGGCAAAAATCCATCTGTCTAAGGTCAGGTTTCATTCCTATTTTTAGTTATGTTATTGACATCAATAAGATTCTTTTTGAATTAAGATGGTCTAGCTTAGGAGTGTTAAACTCACGGCGTCACGGCAGCATCATGTGATGTAGCGGGACTTTTTTTCCGCTTTGCTAAACCAGGAGGGAGCGTAGCCAGCATGTGACATATCCAGCCCATGGGCCGGGAGTTTGACAGCCCTGGTCTAGCTAATACATGGAAAAGAAAAAAATACCAAGGGATAAATGATCACCAGAATATTCTGAGTTCAACCATTTGAAACTCAGCAGCTCATACCTTTGCTTTCTTCTAACAAAATAAAATTATCTATTCCTTGTCAATTATAAGCACATACTTGATTCCATGTAGTATTGCTTAGTAAAATGATATTCTGCTCACTCCAAAGTCAAAACAATGAGTTTCCATTGATTGCATTATATTTATAGCACCTAAGCACCTCCCATCCCTAAACTGAGTCTTTTAAATAATCAAAGGGCAAACTTGGTTTTATCAAGCAAATTTGACAATGGATGGAATTGTTCCTTATTAGTGCAACATTCAGCAGAAGTCAGCAATGGAATTGGCACCATGTTCATTGCCTTCCAATGTCTCAGGTCTCTAATCTAGATCCATGAATCAAGAAAAATAGTATTTACAGGGTCTCCATCAGAGATTCATTGGAATTAACATATCATTGACTTCCTAGACTTTTCCTATTACAAGCAATCAGAAAGGGCATCCAGAAAAATTTCTTCCTATTACTGCCATCCTAAACATTTGATTCACATGAAACTCACTGATTAGAATTATGAAAACCACAGGAAATAAAGACATCACTTCCCTGTTTATCATCCACTGCATACATCTAGCAGATTATAAAATAAATTTCAAGGAATTGGGAATATTTAGTCTTGAGAAAGACTAAAGAAAGACTTAGACTTGAGAAAGAAAGATGGAGCAGGAGGGGGGAATAATTAAAATAACTGAAAGGATGTGACATGGAAACCCTGTTTTCTGTCTTTCCAGAGTGCAGGACATGGAATGCAGTAATGGAATTAAGCTACAAGAAGATAGTCTTTCCTAAATTCAGTTTTCAAGAAGTGGGTGGCAAATTCCCTTTCACTGGAAGAAAGATAACAATAGCACTTAGACTTATATACCGCTTTATAGTGCTTTACAGCCCTCTCTAAGGGGTTTACAGAGTCAGCCTATTGCCCCCAACAATCTGGGTCCTCATTTTACCCACCTCCAAGGGATGGAAGGCTGAGTCATCCTTGAGCCTGGTGGGATTTGAACTGCCAAAGTGCAGGCAGCCGATAGCAAAAGTAGCCTGCAGTACAGCACTCTAACCAAACTTTAATTTGGATTATTGCACTGAGATTGGATTCACCAGCCTAAATGGACCCTTTCAACTCTATGATTGTATAAGTTGTGCTGGAATCCTATATCTTTTTCAGCATTCTGTTTCAAAAAGCCCAGAACACGCAAAAGTACAAGATCATATGTCCCAACTTGCTTACATAACACTAAACCTTATCCTCTCTGAATTTGTCTCTTTGTTTCTAAAGGCTAAATTAAATCACTGCCTGGGGGATTGCAGTTTTCTTAATAGCTACTGAGCTGTACTACAAAATTCTCAGTAATATTGTAAAGTATATTAAATAAGTCTCAAGATTTGTTAGGAAATGCCACATTCCAGTAATTTGGGGATGTTTATTTATTTGGCTTAAATAAATACTTGATTCTGCTGTGCATATGTTTCCTCTGGGGCTTAGAGAGATCCACATTATAGACTTCCTATTTTTTTTAATGTGAAACCAACCTTTTGAAAGGATTTTTTATTTATTTATTTCACAGAACTATGCATTTAGTTTCTGTTAATATTCTTTCTATACTAAAAGAAAATATTTGATATTTCATAGCTATTTAATGCAGTGGTTCAGAAACAGATTTTTAGAATTTCAAACATCCAGTGGAAATTGTGGCACATTGAATTAGATATATAATTTGTTATTCCCTCCAGGTAAGATAACAACTAGAAAGAGTTCACAGAGGAAGTGAGAGTAAGATGTATATGTGTGTGCATGTTCATACACACAACCAATGTTTATAATGCCCCATTTTTCTTATTAGGATCTGAAAACATTAATAGTACTATACAAATGTACACAAGTGTTGTGTTGTATTCTTTTGGATAAAAAGATATCCACCAGAATAATTTATCCAAAGAATAAATGTTAATCAGTTAATCACATTAAATACAGAATAACAACTGGTTTATTTCCAAATAACAGAATAACCCCCTGCTTCCTAAAAAATCCCAATGTTGTAAATACGATAGGAATAAAAGAATTGCCTTGGATCCAGCAAAAGAGCCAAGATAAAAGTTCTAATAGTTAAGGCACCAGGCTAGAAACCAGATTATAACTTCTGGTCCCTCCTGAGGCATGAAAGCCTGTTGAGTGACTTTGGATTTGGTTGAGTTGGATGGCTATAGGAATTGAATACACAAATAAATAAATAAACAAAAAAATATTTAAAAAATAGGACATTTATTTCACTCCTCTGAGGCTAAGTGAATGCATTAGTTAGAAGGTGAGAGCTTCTTTTTTTCCAAAATAGCTCCATGAGTCTACACATATTAAATATAAAATTCATGTTTTTACTTAAATGCAGATGTAGGGTTACCAAAAGAAGAGAACAAAATGACAGCATGTTGAGTACAATGAGTCAGGCATCAGAGTCGAGAACTCTCTCTACAGTTAGAAGCATTGTAATATATTTGAAATTACTGTACATCTTTTGATTTTGCTAACCTGACTGAAGATTGTGAGAAAGGTGCCAAATACAGACAAACATGAAGTAGATCTCCAAACCCATGTGCCAAGCACTTCTGGGTCTGAGTAAGATTCCTCCCATAACTCTGAGAGCTTTGCAGCTCCTTTCCAACCAATGATCATAGCAATTGGGACATTAGGTCCTAGAGTCTATTATATTACTTGTTGGAAAGGCTGTTCTCTGAACTCTGTTCTCCACCCAGAGTTACCTTGAGGCATGATGGGCAGCCAATACATTTTATAAACAAACAAAAAAACAAGGCATTCTACCCTGGTTAAAATATCAAGTGGTCAGGGAATAAATATTATTCTGATATATTTATCCCTGCAACATTTATTTAGATTTGAACTCCTCAAAGTGCTTCAGCATGCACATGAATGTGCATGTAACACCCATTAGTTGCACTTTAAAGCAGCTACATCTTTTTCCAGGATTATGTTGCATAGCATCTACACTGTTCCTGGACACTGATGTGAACCCTGGAAAAGGCACAACTGCTTTAAAGAAGCAAAAACAGGTAATAAAACTCACACGCTATGTGTTTAGAAGAATCTTTTGGGAATCAAATCCAAAGCGTTGCACAACCTGCCCATACCTACATTTCCTGTGTTGATTCCATACAATTCTTCTGGATTGCCATTATTTTCATCAATTACAATGTTATGGCTCTGTTAAAAATCATCTTCTGACAACCATTACAGTTTGAATAAGTATTCAGCAGCTGTGACTCAGAAACTGCTGGAACAGTCAGAAACACTAATTACCAATTGTATCAAATGCATTTGTTACAAAGCTGAAGGTTTTAAAATCTGAGAAAGTAGCAAATTCTGATTAGCATTTAAAGAGAATCTTCAAAAGGGCATTTAGAAATATTAATTATTCAATTGGCCTTAACAGTCCATTAGCTGTGCAGATTCTTATCAAAGGAAATTTAGAGAACTTGGTTTTTAACCCAATGAATACTGTAGTACCAATCAACCGCTTGAAGTTGTATGACCCAAGGAAGAAATCAGATATTAATACAAGATTTAAAACAATGAGTGAAGAGAAGCTCATATTAAATTGATGTGCTAAAAATTTATGATGCTTTAAGGCTGCTAGGCTTGGGGGGGGGAAGCTGTCTTTTGTAAAAGTGCCAGGATATTATCTCCACATGGGAATCCGTGTTTCCTATACATCCCAGATCTCTCATGAAACAAATGATACTACCTACTACATCTGAATGGATGGACTCAGTTACAGTGGTAATGGGAACACCATTGGAACACCTGAAAAACCAAGTTGGGGACTGATCGTCATGGAGAAAATCTCTCTATGCAGTCACTAAGAGTCAACACCAACTTGATGGCAAATAATCAATCAATCAATTGTACTTTCAGACCATATACTCTGATTTACTATTTAATTCTGAATGAATGAAACTTATTCTGCTGCACAAAAGTTAGGTTTAACAAATTGTTGGTAGTAGAAGAAGGCTTTCAATGGTTATGTCTGATCTTGGAGAAGCTCACTTGGTATCCACTGTGGCAACATTTAAACAGAAATGTTTAAAAAGAGAAGGGGAACAAACTGATGAGGGGGCTGGAGGCTAAAACATATGAAGGATAGTTGTAGGAATTGGGGATGTCTAGTTTGGTGAAAAGAAGGACTAGGAGTGACATGATAGTTTCAATATTTGGAAAGAAGGAAAGAAGGGGGTGGGGGTGTCAACCTATTTTCCAAAGCACCAGAAAACAATGTATGAAAACTAAGCAAAGAGAGAAGCAACCTACAATTAAGGAAACATTTCCTAACAGTGAGAACAATTAACCAGTAAAACAGCTTGCCTTCGGAAGTTGTGGGTGCTTGACCACTGAAAGTTTTTAAGAAGAGACTGGACAGCCATTTGTCTAGAATGGTATAGAGACTCCTGCTTGAGCAGGGCATTAGACCAGAAGACCTCCAAGCTCCCTTTCAACTCTGTTATTCTGTTATTCTGCTGAAGATTTTCCCACTCAAGTACATACATAAATAAGCCAATAAATATTGCTAGGAATTAAGTGGATCAATTTCTTGCTTTGGGTGTATGAATTCTGTATGTCAGTCCCTTTAAAATGTGCAGTAGCTACAATTAAGAGCTATACCAAGTGGAAACTCTTAATGAGGAATGGTGTGTATTCTCTGTGCTGGGGATTACAGGACTCCAGTTTAATTAAGCTTAAATAAATGAAGCTGACGGTAAGGTTCTGAGCTTTCTCATTATATGTGTGCTGAATGTTTATACTATAAGCTAACACTTGGCAGTATCACTTGAAATTTAGTTTATCAAATTTTGAATGGTGTTTTCTTTAAAAAAAAAGCTGTAAAGAACAGAGTTGTATACTGTGCGTATTCACATAACAGAACATTGCTAGAACTTTTCTCTCCCTGCCACTGCAGGTCAAACTAAATCAGCTGCAGCTCATTATTCTATCACTGTTGGAAGTTATTCCTGTTACTTTCTACAGTTTTACTTGGATACTTAAGCACAAATGATTCAGGAGCATAAGAGTTTCTATTACTGTCCTTCTGCTGCAAGTAGTACAAGAGAATATCTTTTTGAAAAGCCAAATCCATCATTCTCCCTTTGTGTTGTAAAATAATATAGGATAGCAATTATTCTTTCTTGCAGTTGTGGAGGAAAAGTGTAAACTGAAATAGCTGTATGGCCAATACAGAAACAAAGCAAGACCTTTGCTCAGACGTTACACAGTGAAGTAACTTACCATTATTAACTTACTGATGCTGAGAACAGTATCAGGCCTGAATTCCCCAAAGCTCCTTTTTATATCTGATTTTAGATCTGTGAACTGGGCAAGCTCTTGAGAAAAAGGATGTCATGCACTAGAGCTATGCAAAAGATTTCAATCTCAAAACAGTGGCTTTGAGTTTAAAATAATAGTCCCAACTGGTAGAAAGGGTTTAATCCAGACACAGAGAAATCCCTGGGTCTCAAATGAGACATTTGATTTTAAAACAATTTGAAATTTGCGCACTGCAATTCTCATTTTATGTTTGCTCTGATCTCCAGCTGAAGACCACCTCCCTATAAAGGACGAGTTCATTTCATTTTTATTCCATGGTCAAAAGAAACGTATCAGAAAAAGCCTTGTTTACATCTGTCTTTCTAGCATTCAGCTTTTTTTTTCAATTGCAGCACCCTGAAAGTATTTCAGAAGGCCTGCCAGGAAATTTGTTTTTCTTGACAATAAAGTATGTGGGGGTTTTTTTCCAGAAGATTGAAATAAATTACACCTTGACAATTATGCCACTTCAAATGTCACAAACAGATTCTCCTCTGCAGTTACCACTGCAGGGGGTTCAAACAGTCCAGCGACACAATTGGACTGAAACGGAAAGTTTTCTATTGAACAATAAATTGTAGAAGGTTCAGGTCGGGGGAAGAGGTGAAAACAAGTTTTATGTGTGTAAGTTATATAGAGAGGAAGGAGCCATAAGACTAGATCTGCTGGATTGAACAAAGTCCCATCTTAGTCCAAACTTTTGTTTCTCACATGTCTCTGGAGTACTCAAAAACAAGAGATGGAAATATATCCATTTTTCTCACTTGCAATTGGTGTTTGGAAGCATAGAGCCTTACTATCGAGGGGTAATGCTGAGATTTAATGACTAACAATTCTTGATACTCTCTATCAAAATTACCCAATTTAAAATCCTCCAAAATATTGACCAACACCTTGCCTAATGGTTATAAATTCCATTAATTTGTGATTTATTTAGTTAGTTTTATAGGCCACTTTAGTGGCAAAGTACATGAAACATTATAAACTCTGATGTAGCACAAAGATTAAAACAACAAATGCTAATACAGTACAAAAGCAATAGTAGTGATAATCTTCAGCTCCATCACACCAAAAAATATAATATCACTCTCTATAGCATAACAATCAAGTAACACAATGAAGGAACCTAACAATAATATCTCTGGAAACTTTATGAATGATTTATTTATTATTTGTTTACATTTATTGGCCACTCCACTCTAGTGAAAAGGACAAATCTAGAAAAAAAATATTAAAATAGTTAAAAATATTAAATCAAACCAACAGCCTAGACTAAAACAATCTAATAAACAAAATCAACAATAATCTAATAAATACAAGCAACAAAATAGGGAACATTAAATAAGTAATAAATGCACGCTACATCTTAACAGCTGTTTAAAACACGGACATGGATGATGCTGATCTTTTTGAGTAGAATATTGTTTTCAAAGGAGAGAGTCAGTAACAGAAGATACCCTGCCCTATAGAGTCTGCTAACAGTTTTACACATATGGGGTTCAAAGAGTTCTCTGATTACTGTATATCTGTCTGGATGCCCAAGACCACAGAGAAAGCTAGTTTGGTGCAATGGTTACTTTAGTCATGAAGACAAGGTAGATGACTTTAGGATAGTCACCCATAGCCTAGGAAGGAAGTAGTGGCAAACCACTTGCCAAGAAAACTTCATGGACCTGTGCAGGTAGTGACCAGGAGTCAAGAATAACTTTGAAGGAACCCTCTGAAAAATATGTAATATAATATTCTGTTACTGTAACTTTACAATAAAAACAGTATTAGCTTATGTGTCTTTTATTTCCAGGTTTAGTCTACCTTGGAGGGCTGATATCAGTCTTGCAAGCCTAAATGTGCTTCCCCTTCCCTCCATTTATATTCATGAGAACTTCAGAAGTCATATCTGAGATGCTTTATCCCATTACATTTTTGCTCTGAACTCAGATTTCTTTTACGCGACTGCTGTCTTGGTTGCAAGTCTTCCTTCTGTTCCTAGGAGCTATTCCTTCTGCCTATTACAGATCACAGCTGCTTTCTGAACTCATGTTGACTTACTGGAACTAAACCTGAGTTTGTTCTTCCTGTTCTAAACTCTCACAGCCTCCAGATACACCAGGATTATGTTTTGTCCTTTTGTCGGTGATAAATCACCCTCCAATCAGTTGCTTTGGATGATTCCTTGTCCCAGTACTTTGGCTGAGGGATAAAACAACCTCCTCCCCACTGTCACAAAAGACTGACAGTGTATGATTTTCTGATTTTTGTCCATATAATTTTTAAATAGACAAAAATCAGAAAATCATACCCTGTCAGTTTTTTGACACTAGGTTTCAAAGAAAAGGACTAAATTATGAATGTCATAGATTGGCAAGGACCACAGTAATGACTGTAACCATCAACTAATTTATACCTAACCTGCTTGAAGTAAAAATAACAAGAACATAAGTTCAGCGCCTGGGTTAACTACATCTCCTAAGTGTTTAGTTAAATCCTAACACCATCTGTTCAGCTGAGATTTCCATGCAGTACCCAATATGTCAAATCACAATTATGTTACTAAGGATGGCAGCCTCCTCGTTTGCAAAATAACTTGCTACACTGTTTGAATGAAATGAGGAGCCAAGGGTGGCTAACTGGGAGCACAACAGCTTGGTGAGCTTATGGCCTATACAGAGGCGGAATAAACATGGCACGGAGTTCTAATGGAACCTAACGTATCTGTCACCTTCACTGGGAACATGCAAAACAGTCAACTGGGTTAAGCAAGATATGAAAACGATCTAGCAAAATAAAGGATTCTTTCATTGAATTTATGATCCTTATGTTCCTGCCAAACATGCACATAACTGGTAGAAGATGAGCAAGGCACACTTTTTTCTTCCAAAGGAAAATAGTGTCTTGTTTCTTTCAACAACATTGGTATGGAGGAGAGGCCCTCTTTTTAAGCATAGTAAAGCAGCACCACAAAGAGAAGATACGAAGTATAAAGAAAGAGCAACAAACTGTGTGTTATTTCATTAGATACTACTTTATTTTTGCTACCTGAGACAGAAAGAGGTGATTGTGAGATTTTCTGCTTCATTGGAGAAAGATAACTTTAATCACAGTGCTTGTTAACATGGGCAAGGACGAGGAAAAAAAATCCCTGTTCAAGCTCAATCAGGAAAATGTGTTGGAGACAGACCTTCCCATACATCCCAGCGACAAGAAACAATACCAGAAGCAAGTTTGATTGGCAACTACAAAGTTCCATCTGTGCACTGTGTCAGACAGATCACAAGCTACAAGACCTCCGCTCCCTCAAAAAGGAAGGAAGATCAAAACTGTCAAACAGGCAGCACAAGAGGAAAGAGCAAAGATCAACTGACACTGTTAAGAAGCCAGTAGAGAGAAGGTAGAAAGGTGGGAAGAGGATATAGGTAGGATACCAGATTTCTATCTTCTTTCTCGCTTATATGTATTCCAAAATTGGCATAGCATTTTAAAAATATTTTAAAATATTTTGCCCTGTATCTCTCTCTCTCTGTCTCCTCTCAATATTAGACAGACAGACAGACAGACAGACAGACAGATAGAGACAGACAGACAGACAGACATATAGAGATATAGAGAGAGAGATAAGAGAGAGAGAAACAGAGAGACAGAGAGAAACAAAGATAGAAGGCAAATATTTTTAAATATTTTTAAAATGCCGTTCCAAATTTCCTTTTTACTAATAATCATTATTTTTGCTCCAATTATTTTTAATTACATTTAATGGATAGCATAAAGTACCCATATGCCAGGCTAGTATTATTGCACAAAAGCCTATTTATTTGAACTCCCTGTCACAATCCCTTTGTCAATCATATAAAACAATTTATGTGATCACTATTTGATTAAGCCCATTTATGATCTCCCTAATTATTACGATTTTCAGTGACTATCATCGAGAGAAGTGCTGAGACTTCTCTTTTCCACAGTGTCTATGGAGATTCTCAGTTGTCTAGATATTGGTTGTTCCACAGGTACTTTTTTTCAAGAGGCAACTGGACTTTCTTGTTTTTCTTTGAAGACATTTCTCTTCTCATCCAGGAAGCTTCTTCGGCTCTAACTGGATAGTGGGGAATGGAAGGATTTATATTCCTTGCAGACAGCTGGTCATTTGCATTCTTTTAGAGAGTTAAGAGGCCACTTGGAGATCTATTTGTATCCTCAAGGTCACTTTAGTAGTACAAATGGATGTGGAGCCTTCATGGAACTGCTCTTAACTTCACTTCCACAGTATTGCAAACAGTGGTGTTTTGGGGGCCAGTTCATATATTTTGTTTATTTGTGTATTTCAGTAAAATAATAATTTCACCTCAATACAGATGTAAATAGCAACCAGGTTAAAGAAAATGTTCCCAACCCTGAATCCTAACTCAAGGGAGACCAGATAATTTGCTTCCTCCAAGGTTCTCTGGAAAAGCCATGAACTACCTTCTCAACCTCCTTCCCAAAATGGTAATTGATGGTTTCCAATCTTCCAAGGCCCACCCTAAAGTATTCTCAAACAAATCAGTGAAGCTGTGAGCTGAGGCTTTCGTTCAACTAATGTTTTGTATATAAGCAAACAGAATTCCACTTGACTCGTCTGGCATCAACCAGAAAACAAGGCCCTGTTATTATAATGCTATTTTTTGAAATACCCATCCCCAAAATAATAACTGCATTGACTTCATTAGTGTTAAAATGCTAAGAGTTCTATTTATTTCATATTCAATTTTTCCAACACATTAAATGTGCCGCTAATTACATTAGCTATAATGTAATAACATTTCTAGTACTTAACGCTGTATTTAATGTGCATTTGACATTCTAAATGATTAAACAAACAGGAATACACACTTTTTTTTAGTTTTTAAGCCAGTTTTATCTAGTGATTAAGGCAACAAATTAGAAACCAGGAAAATATAAGTTCTAATATTGTCATAGGTATGAAAGCTGGCTGGGTATCTTTGGGCCAGTCTCGTTCTCTCAGCCCAACTCACTCCACCGGGTTGTTGTCATGGGGGAAAAAAAAGAGAAAGGAGTATTAGATATGTTCACTACCTTGGGTTATTAAAAGAAAATACAGGCAAGATAAAAAAAAATCTAAATTATTTTATCTCAGATATTGCTAACAATATTTCCCCAGAAAAAAAATGGGAATTGTTTTATCTTCCAAAAGAATTCTGAAAATTATACTTTTTGGAATTTAAAAAAGTGGGGATTTGGGGTTGATTTGGGGGGGAGACATTTCTGTGAATTATCTTCCTCAGACATAGATGCAATTTTCCCTTTCATTTATAACTCTTCAAATCCCTTTGCTTCTTTTTCCTCCTCTACCCTTTTGGTCAAAAACCAAAGCACCATTTATTTTTTAATTGCTGGCACTAGGAGCCCTCCATTGGAAAATACAGTAGCACTTTCAGTAGTACTTAGCACTGTTACTTTAGTAACTTTAGCACTTTAATAACAGTACTAAGTTATTTTATATTTCTTATTTATTTGCAATTGGGGAAAAAAATTGCATAAAGCAATAATACAATCAAGCGTCCATTTTTACTTTCGTTTTTACCTGAGCAGCAAGTGGAGAGGGGAAAAAGAGACACATTCAAGCATGTATGCTTCTTATTTGTAGCTATGTAATGAAATGCTCTTCAGATCTACTCAGAAATAATTCCCACCCTGTTCAGTGTGGCTAATTTCCAAGTAAGCATGAATACTTTACAGTTTGGCTTTCCAGTGGGAAATATTCGTGATAAATCCAATCAAATAGGGTTACTCAGCTTTCCTCCACTGGGCACCACTCAGATATAGTATGTCACACCTTTGTTGCCATAACTGCCCATCCGACATAGCCAATCAGGGACAGAAAATTATTTGAAGTTGGATTGAAGTCCCTGAAGTTGAGGCCTACCACACAAGGAATGACTGCCAAGGTAAAATGTCCCACAAAGTATTAATATAAGCTTCCCCAACCCAGGACCTTCCAGAGTTTTTATGCCCATTGAATATTCTGAGCATTATAATTCCACAGACTTGGAAAAACCACACAAGTCCTGAAAGCATTAATGGTTACCAGACCTCCAGCGAAAGGAGATGTCCTTCATTTTGCCCTCATGCCCCCATCCGGCTGACAAAGCCTTATAATGAAATATTGTCCAGCTTTCTCTATGTCTCTTTAAAAAATAATTGACTGTTTTAACAATTGCCTTTCAAATGTTTGTGTCTTGTGGCCTTGTAGATTGACAACTTCTTTCTTTCTTTTCTCCATCAGCAAACTCAACAGCCTAGTTTTATGTTAATTTCAGCAATCGGCTTCCATCCAGTTCCTTCCAATTTATGCTCAATATAGTCTGTAGTTCATATGCCCCTTCATATGTTACTATGGTGAAATTGGAAAAGCACATCATCATTGATTCTATATTATCACTGGCATATGTTCTTGATAATAAAGATTTGTTGGAAAAATATTGCAATTGAAAAATCAGTCTTTTTGATGCTGGAAAAAATAATTTAATACACTTGTAGGCCTAGGTACACTTTCTGCTGTAATCTTTGTCACAGATGCCAAGAACGTTACAAAGTTAGTATGTCTTCCTTTTTGCCACATTGTCTTCCTTTCCAACAGTTCGTATCATCCTTTGCCTATGCACATATCTAGTAACCCTATATGCATCACTTAATGATACATTTATCACTTAATAAGATATAGTTTTCTTATATTAATTATTTACCTTTCAATGACTGAACATCATAAATGAAAAGGCTTTTTCTTAGGCATTTACAACTTGATGTATTTGCTGCTATGATAAACTCAACCCTCTTTATTCATAGAAATAGAATCATATAGATAGATAGATAGACAGATAGATAGATATAGAGATATAGGATATACATTTTTTTCTGTTTTAACACCCCTGTAATCCCTTGCATCAGGGTGGAGTTGGGGTGTGACTAAACAGAGTTTGAACGTTTCTGGCTGGATGCCCTTCCTGACACCTACACAAAGTTCACAGCAGACAATAACTCATTGCACCCAGAGAGAGAAACATCTGCTGCTATCTAGGATCAAACTCAGCCTCCTGATTGTGAAGCAAGACCTCCACCTCTAGGCCACTGTCAGGCCTGAAGAGGGGGAGGGTTCTGCTGGTACATCGTTCTAGGGCCCATGGATCTCAAAGGGGGCCCATGAAGGGGATTTTTTTTTAATATTTACAAAACCAAATTTTTATATATATACTTTATACTATATTTTGTGTGTTTAGCAAAATGAGGGAGGGCGAGGGAGGGGGCGGTGGCAACCTTCGCACAGCAGAAGCACCACTTGAGGGTCAGTTCGGGATTCTTGAGAGCTTCCAGACCTGCCACCCCTCCCAGCAGAAGGACTAGTTAGGGTCCACAGCTAGAGTGGCGAAGCGGCAATCAAAGAAATCCTGGGCCCAGAGCGTCTTCCCTCCCAGGTGCCTTTCTGTTCCCAAAGAGCTCGGATTGCCAGAACACCACAGCAGAAACCAGGTGCTCCGAGCCTGCCTCTCAGCGACTGGACCTAGCTGCCCCCCCCCAGGGTCTGAGGTGGCGCGCATGCGCCAGACAGGCAAGCCACTGATTGGTCCCGCAGCGGACGAGGGTTGGCGTCACTTCTGCAAAAGCAACAGGAAATCCCACCAGTGAAGCTCATCCATGCAAGGGGGCGGGTCCCAGAGAACCTGGCAGAGTCTTTGGAGCCTCCCAGAAGGGCAAGCAAATGAACATGACTTTTTTTACAGAAGTACCTGTCCTCTTTTTAATATATTTGCAAGTATGTTTGAATGTAATTAATAAATGTACAATTATGACATTCTTGATTTATGTGTCCATGCGTAGGTGAGGGGGCCCATATTAGCCTTGTTCCAGCACTTAATAATCTTCTCGGTGGCCCTGGCCACTGTGCTGCTCCATATAGGCTATACAATATACTGTAGGATATATCATATATAATATTTTGCATTTGCTTAGTGGCAATTCTAAACTTAACTCCCCTTTAAATACTGTAAAGACCAAAAATTAATTCGTAAGTGAGCATTCCCTATGTCTGTCTGTTGGATCCCACCGAGTTATTTGTCGTCCCTTTCTTACAATTATTGTTTTCAAAGTCAAAGAAATATTGTGTAGTGTTAAGTGCTTTCTCTTCAGGAGTGGGGAAAATTCAACTACACTCTCACCACCTGAAGCTCACAGCTTCAGACTGTTACAAAAACCTTTCAGGTGCCTGGAGGGAACTAAAGTACAGTCATGACATCTGTAGAGAAGATATCTAGCCAACAAGCCTACAAAACTGATGTCTCCTACCAGCAACTTTAAACGTACTATTCAAGTTGATTTTTTTAAAAAATTGTATATACTCACTTTTACTTTTATAGGATTTTTAAAAGCCACAAGAAACTGCCAGAGTTAATCAATAAGCATCTGAAATGCTATTGCTTTGCAAGTTAGAAAATTCAACAGAAGTGGGCAAGGAGGAAGAATGAAAGGGTTAGCAAGTTTTGTGAGTTAGATACCTGCGCTGACATTGAGATGCAATTACCAAAGGTTGGTATTTGTGTTACAAAGTCCCAATTAATTTCATCTTCGAGCGTGTGCGTGTCACTTTGTTTTATACCAAAAGCCTAAGGAAATATACATGGTTAAATTGGGATCCATTTGGGCATGGATGAAATTTGTCATTTTCCCTTGCTATAATATTTACATGTCATATATCTGAAAGCATTTTTAAGTCCTCATAAATTTTTCTGTATATTTTTGTATACAGTTGTCTAAGCGACTATATATTGTGTCTTTTGTTTTTAATTAGGGAACAGCAGCACAGCATTTGGAGAATGTTAAAACAGATGGTTGCAAAGTGGTTCACACGTAAGTCAAAGAAATATAAGTAATTGGGTTGCATGAAAATATTAAATCAAATCTAACTTGCCTCCATTCCAGGTTCTTTAGTTCTTTCTTCATTAAAATATTTAATGTAGTTTGCATTCAAAGTAATCCCAATGCAAAATAAGTTATCAGCATACATGTTAGTTTTATGCTTGAATGTGGCTGTGGAGACTCCCCTCGCCTTGCAGCATGACTGATTCCCTTCCCATGATACATGTCAATGGCTCAGTAGAGAAGCCACCCTCTATTCTATTCTGCAATACTCAAACACCACCTAAAATACTACCTTGAGTTCCAGGCACTGCATGAGAGGAAGGACATTGATCAACCAATGTCTGTCCAGTGGAAGGCAACTAAGATGATAAGGGACCGGGAAGGGGGGAAAAACAACTTATGAGGAATAATTGGAAATGTTGTAGAAGTTCATTGTGGAGAAAAGAAAATTACAGAGAGACAACAACTGCCTCCCAGTTATTTAGGCTATTGTGTAGAAAATGTACAGAATTGTTCACAGTTGTTCCAGAAGATAGGGTAAGAAACAATGGGCTTAACATATAAGGAAGTAAATTTCAATAGGATAGCAGGGAAAATTCCTAATGCTAAGAGCTGTTCAGAGAGTGGGAGGCAATGCTCTTCTTTACTGGATGTGTGAATTGGATTGGATAACCCTGTGTTGAGGATGCTGCAGTAGTCAATTCCTGCACTAGGCATGGGTTAGGCTAGATAATCTGGCAGCCCACCTCTTTGAATAAAAGCAAGGGATGTGTCACTCTCCGAGAATCTGAAATTGCAGAGTAATTCATTTTTTACCTGCTATAGTGCATATCTGAAGAACAGATCACTGTGAACAGGGTTTTTATTTTTTTTATCCTTAGGGAAATATGCAAAATGACAGGTTAGTCCTCTCTCTTATTTTCTTTACAGAGAGCAAGAAATACATAGGACCCCCTGTGTTGCAAGTTGATATAAAAGAACTTGACAAGTATTTGTTCATTTGCAGCTTTCTTGGTTTAAAAAAACACACCATTAAAATGACTCATTGAAATGTAGCATCACAGAATCCAGTGTTACTGTCTCCTGCTAGAATCACAGTCTGTTCAATTTGATAGACATGTGACTACTTTTCTTCTTGGCTGCCAATCAAGTAATCTTATTCCTACAATGAAAATACTTCATGACATGCCTGTTGTTGTGGAACGAATCTATCTCTATCTCTCTCATCTATCTACATGCACCCATGTGCAGTATACATACATAACTAATTTTAAGAGTAGTTTTCAACCATTATGCGTAGAATTGTAATGTCAATTATGGCTTTATTTCAAGTTAAGCTCAACCTACTGTAACTGTCAAAAAAAAATTCTAGGCTTCAAATCAGTGCAAAAACAATTAAAAAGTATAGTGTAATATATGCTGCTAAGCCATGTGTGAAATCATTTTGTTTTTAAATGAAAGCACAGTAAAAATGACAGAGGCATCTGGCTGAAGCTTATATAGTCTGAAACTTTCCTAAATGCTTTTTTCTTTCTGATCAACTTTTTCTCTCATAAGTCACCACTTCACAATGTGTAATTTAGCAAACGTTGGGAGAGGAGTTCTTGTTTTAGGGGAGGTGACAGGCCTCTGGAGATACATCATGTGACAATAAGGCTAAACATACAAATGCTAAACTTGCCAAGAAAATCTGCTTGTGTTCATTAATCTTCAGGATTTTAATGGATCAAGTTCCACAGTATATGGAAACCTTGTGTCAGGTTCCAAGTAATGCATCCATCATAAAATGAAGTCCGAACACCTCAAAAAACAATTTTATTTAGACACACCATCTTGGAATGGAAAACTAATGGAAAGATAGTACCAAAGTTCCATGTCACTACAACTAAGATTTTCTCAATTTTCCAAAACAATAAGTCACATTGTCCAACAGGGATGCGAACTGGTTGCTTGGAGACTTCGCTCCTCCCTCCTCCGGTCAGCTGTCATTGGAATGCGTCCAGCTATGTTGTTTTGGCTGGCAGCTCCATCCACCTCAGCTCTCTCCCCTTTCAGCTCCCAAGTGTGTCAATCCACACTCTAACCAAATTCAGGCTTGTCACCTTGCAGTTGAAGAGAACATATGGTATCCAGTATTATTTATTGCCCTCCCCAATCATAATCATATATCTCATTTCATCAGAGCCTTTTCAGAGAAAGACACTCAGTAAGCTTCAGAAGAAATTGAAACTGGGTTAATATTCAACAGAGTATCCATCACACCATCATAACGTTCTGCTTAGAGTCATGAAATCAAAAAACTATAGAATCTATTCCTATAAATATGCCATGTGATCCAGTTGTATGGATAGAGGTGAATCATACATTTGAGGGAAGCTTTTTTATTCAACCACAAGCTCTTCTGTCTTCTGACTGTCATCCCACTTATTTCTCTTTCTGGAACAGATCCTTTAGATCCTTGTGGCGGACTATGGATTTCCATATACCCCATGTCTACCACATAACAGGAGGACTGAATTGCATGCCAATCCTTCTTTCTCCCATTCCCTTCAATCCAGGACATGCAATATATTATACATGTAGTGAATACCCATTCTCAACAACATCCATATGAGATATCTTTTCCAGTAAATATATGATAATTTAGGACAACTTTTTCACAATTAAACAATTCCAGTGCAGAAAACTACCAGTGCTTAGTTTCAATGGACTTGGGGAACCTAAGCTGCAAAACTCCAAGGAAGCAACATAAATGTTCTTATTTAATACTTCTTTCAAATCTTGAATGTTGCTTATGAATTAAGATCATTTCATCTTCCATTTAGGGAAATTCTACCCTGTATCAAGGGACGGTGTTTTGGTTCCATCAATTCTCATCCTGTGCACAATCTGTCTTGCACTCTGGCACTGCATAAATCTAACAGCATTTGAACTTCCTTCCTCCCACACTTCCTCTCGTACACTCTGAGTACTTTGGAACTCTGGCTCTCATGAGAAATCATTACATTTTAGAACAATCAGCAGTTTGTGTCATCTACTGCACAGCGCAATAACTTCAAAATGTTATGCTTTGCTTTTAGATAATAACTGGACCTATTAAAAAGGCAGTTGGAGATCTCAAGATGCTTCTAACTAAAAATGTAGCTGCAACCTCCATATTAAAGAAGTCCACTTAAGAAACAATCAAAAATCTTCAGAGTGGTCTCATGCCCAAACTCTCTCCTACTTTGGCTACCATATCCTAATTAATTACTATCACATGTTATAATAATTAGCATCAGTGTTTTTATCTTTTAATTTGGAGGATAGATAGCAAATGGTTATTTTTCAGGTGGAGTCAACTATGAATTTGAGGCTGGGCTTTTAGGATGAGTTTGGGGAGAGGTTGTTTGTTTTATTTTTATTTTAGGGACTGTACTATGATGGGAAACAGTCACTTCAGTTTTCAGAGGAGGATTCTTAAAGTTACATAAATGTAGACAAGGCCTGCTGGATGCCCACCTCTTGTCTAAAGCAAGCATAAAACTATTCCAGACACACAATGCCCCCCTTTCCCTATGGCATAAGAGATTCTGCACAGTTCCTTCTTCATTATACAGCAGTGACATGGCTGCCAACTGCTTATAGCATACCTAGAAAATAATATCCATGTCTGTATATTTGGACACAGAGTTCATAAGTAATTCTGCAATCAAATGCTGTGGTGATATATTAAAGAAAAGAAAGCAACTCTGCACGGCAGTCTCAACTTACAAAATAAGATGACTCACTCTAAACTTTGTTTTACATTTTTGAATCGTCATGAGATAAATAAATGATGGAATGCATAAATCCCAATGGTCAATATAGGCAATTTCAAAGTCTGCCAAGCTGAAAGTGCACATTGGTAATGAATCATTCACCCGTATCTCACATAAAACTGCACATTACGGAGATCACAGGGGCTGAATTACATTGCAATCCCTTCTGAATATGCAGGTTTGAGAATGTTTGACAAGTAGATTATGTTCTTTTTAGAAGAACATAATCCCTTCTTTTTCTGTTTTTCACCTTTGCAACAGAACTGCACTATGTAAGCATGCCTACAGAAAGCAACATGGGTTGCTATTGTTATGAAGTTATTTAAAAAAATACCAAAAAGCTTCTGGAATGTATTGTAGATAGGATTTCTAAACCTTGATTTCACCGCAAAATGTGAATTAGTGGAACTCCATTCTTTAACTAAGTGGTATACAGATTTTGATAAAGTATCTGCGAAGATGCCTTTCTGCCATTATTCATAAGACCTTTTTTTTAGATCGTGAAAGTTGTAAAACTTGACCTCCTCGATGTATGAATCCTGCATCTCCATCTGAATATATTAGTAGGAATAAAATGTGCTTAATGGATTCAAAGCTCTATATTATCTCATGCGTTTTCGCTACCGTTTAGCCATACCTTGTATGTTTGTCTAGGCACATATACTCACACACACAGTACTTTCCGAGCTGTTTGATAAGGTGATGAACTGACTTGCAGTCTACAAAAACACACAACAATCAAATGCCACAATCAAAGTACAGGGCCAGGTGATTGTCATTTCTTTTAAAGATCATGATATTATACTGACATTCCAGCCATGCTGAGGGAGGGCTCTAAAAGGCAAATCTGCCTCCACAAGCATTTGGGATGGTGGCTCATGTGCTCGTCACGTTATGATTCTCCTTAAGCAGAGAATATATTTTCACTGGAACCTCTGCACCTTTGATGAGTATACTGCAACTATTTCTTCATCTTCACAGCAGATTTGAGCCAAATATGCTTTGTTGAAAAGTAAGGTGAAAAATGGGTCCACCTCCTTAGGGATTGAATAACGAATCAAAGTAGCTAGTCATTTTAAGGCTCGGAAAGCCTGTTAATTAATTTACACCCCAGAGCCATGAATGTCCTGGAGTTTTGTTTTTTTTAAAACCAAACAGTTATGCAGAATGTTTTGTATTTGTGGTCATGAAGCCAAGATAAGCCTGAAATAATACCTCTTTTTTTGTTTTTCTTTTTTAAAGGAGCTTCTATAGACTTCAAAAAGTGTTTCCAGGTATTATGGATAAATTTATGTACAGGTTTGTCTGGACTCATTAGGTGAATGGCAGAGTATGAATGTGGCGAACAGAAAAAACAAATCCATTTATTTATGCATTTCCTTTCTCACAATGGCTAACCATCTGCTTCCTACTTCATGCATTTTTGGACTTGTCTTTGAAACTAGCATTTATAGGAGAAGTTCATTCATCTTGGAACTAGGATACCTTTGCCACCTTTAATCATTGGCAGCCTTATTTTTCATGATTTTGCCTTATTCCCTTTTAAAAGAGCATTTTTAGGGACCATCATAAGGCTTTGTGAAGATGGATTCCATGGTGGTCATTTGATGGTTGAGCCTCATCAAATCTCTTTTAAAGTAAAAGGTAAATATTTCCCTGTCCAATTGTGTCTAACTCTAGAGTGTGGTACTCATCTCCATTTCTTGACCAAGGAAGCCAGCATTGTCCAAAGACATTTCCCGTGGTCATGTGGCCAGCATGACTAATGCGCTAAAGGCACACAGAACTCTGTTACCTTTCCACCAAAGTGGTACCTATTAACCTACTCGCATTTGCATTCTTTCAAACTGCTAGGTGGGCAGGAGCTAAAACAGGAACGGGAGTTCACCCCATTGTGCGGTGCTTGGGTATCGAAACTAGACTGTCAGCTTTCCAGCTGAAAAGCTCAGGGTCTTTAACCACTGAACCATCGCAACCCCTCTGTTTAAAGTATTGCATTGTTTTAGCCTCTCTTTGTACTGTTTCATTTCCACTTTCCTAAGTGATGGAAAATGTAGAAGAAGATAAAGAAAAGAAACTCATTTTTGGTCTGGAGCACCTGTCTTGATTTACGAGTCTGCTTCACCCGTTTCCCTTATTAATTGGCATTTTTAACACTTTGGGGATGTTCGTCAGTTCCTTGTAGAGCTCTTGCTGACACACTTTTTGGACTCCACTTTTTCCAGCCCAGAACTTTAAGAGTTGCCCCAGTCATTTGACTATGCCACAATAGTTTTAGCTTAGCATTATTTCAAGACATTGTTGGAAATCAAAATCAAAGTTAGTCTGTGCTGCTCAGAGCATCACTACTAAGGCTGTTGGGACAGCCTTCCACCTACACCAGGAAGAATAGAGATGGTAAGAGCAATTGATAGGGAGAGACTTCCATATAGAACTTTTCCAGAATGCATTCACATTTGGAACTGGCAATATCCTCACTCACATAATCAACTAACCTGCATTTTCACGATGCCACGATTTTGTGTATCGAGAGCAGATTTTAGAGCAATTGTACAGAACCAATGCAAGTGGCATGATGAACACTGAAAAGGGGGAAAGAGGCAAAATGCACTTCTTCTCATGAAAAGGGAGCAGCAGAAAAGGGAAAAGAAGGAAAATGAAGAGCAAAACGAGAGGGGGAGGCACCATAAAGAATTAATAGGGAACCTACTCAATCCAGAGAAAGCTGGCCAGTGATTCATTCAACAGGAAGCACAAAAATCCTGTTTCAACCTTTGTTGTCCAAAGAGACTGTAATCTACAGGTCTGTTTGACACACACACAGCCACAATCTTCTACCAGCCTAGTTTAAAACTGGAGCACAGTCCAGCTGCCCTGAACACACAGAATGAATTTGCTTTTGCTTCCCAGTAGCTACGGTACTTTATCTTCATTCACCCAGCAAAGCAGAAATAGTTTTGCTGTGTTGGCTGCCTTTAGTGGCATCTGCAAGTACAAGCAAACGCAAGTCTCCCACAGGAATTGGGGGCATTTGCCTGTCTCTTCCATGAAGAGAAACATGATATCTCTCTCTCTCTTTTGTGCTACTCCCCAGACATCTGCACAGTCACTTAATCGATAGTTTTTCTTAATCCATCCGGATATTGGGAATGCGAGATGCAGTATTTCCGCCTTCCAAGAAACAAAAAATTCACAAAAGAAGGATTTTATATAATAAAATGGTTTCTCCCTTCTCCTTTGAAAAGTAAGAAATCTTTCCATTGGATGTTTATCTTCCCTGTGCATCTGGATAGGAGGTTCCTAAATTGATCGGAAAGAAATGTCTTTGCTAACTAGTTGCTTTAGAAATACCTCCCACTGTTTCGGGCCATTAACCTAAACTCAACAGCTTGATGAATTAATGCTTATAGAGGCACAGTTGGCAGCTCTAATTAAATAATTATGGATATGCAGCTGTAAAGAAGCTGGAATGTCCCATTAGAAAACCAGCTGTCAGTTTTATTGGTCCTGAGAGTTTTTGAAATTTGATGTTAGGGGGCTTTCACCATTCTATACATTTTCAAAATAAAATTCGAGGATGTCCAAGAGGGAATTCAAAAATATTCATAGGTGCATCTCAGCAAAAAATCAAATATTATGCAGCAGCGTGATGTATCCAGGTATGATTGCTTAAGCAAATGTACCACTCCCTAAATGTTGCTTTGCATACATTGGCAAGATGGGAGGTGATATTTTATCCTAAGTTGCCGTTAGTTATGTACATTCATAAACCCATGGAAGGGATAAGTGAGAATCTCATATGGAACAAGAGGCTTTGAGACTTGGGCAGCATTCAGATTTAATAAACAAAAAATAATGAAAATAACATTTTTCCCTAGGAGAAGGTACTATTTTTAACAGCAAGATCTCTGTGCAGTGACCTCTTAATTCTACCACAGGCACTATATCAGCACTTCACCATAATCGTTCTATCACAAAAATTTATCCAGGTTAATGGATTTCATACACAGTCTCCCTGGTTCAGGAGACTTAGCATCTGACTCAGGGCAGGATAAAACATTCCCCTGGACAGAATTGGTATGCAATTTGGGAGACTCTCAGGAAGCTTAAGAACTTGAATCTCATTTTCCTAAGGATACCGGGGTTCAAGAAATTCTCAAGTTGAGAAGTTTTGATTCAAGGGACTCTTGATTTAACTTTGGGCTAGAGCCTAGATATGGACTTTGTTATGAGTTTAGATTTCCTTATTCCAACTACCTTTTCCTGCTTTGCATCAGAGTCCTGTCCAAAGAGTAGGTTCTTATGATACCCACTGATTTCATAGGTGCCAAATTTCTGAGTGTCCACATATTATATAAAGAAGAATTAATCCATTTGGATCCACTGATCATAGTAAACCCTAGCTGTCTCTAGCATGCTAAATTTCTTTAAATATGAATTAAATTGTTCCTCTGGACCTTTTGTGGAAGCTGGATAAAGGAAGTGCAGCCTGTGATGCCCTTGTTCATAGCTTCTGGATTGTTTGCAAGGGTTTGGGGTTAAAGGCACTGTTCTATAGTGATCCTGCTCCTTCCTAAGTACAGAAGGCAGTTCTAGTCTGGTCTACTAGGGGACAACAGATTGATTCCTTACAGAGGTGAAATCTAGCTGGTTCGGACCGGTTCTGGCATACCTATGTCAGAAATTTTGACTGGTTCAAAGAACAGGCAAATACTACATCTGGCTGGCCCCGCCCCGGCCCACCCCACCCCTTCCAGGAGTCTCCCTGTGCCCCATTTTGGCTCCCGGGAGGCTGCAGGGAGGCCCACTAGGCCCAAAATGGGGCATGCGGGTGTGGTGCAGCTCCCCCACACTCTGTTTTTGCTCCCAGGAGGCTGCAGGGAGGCTTACTAGGTCCAAAACGGGGTGCGGGGGGGGGGGTTGCAGTGAAAGAGAGAGAGAGAGAAAGAAAGAGAGAGAGAGAGGGAGGGAGGGAGAGAGAGGAGAGGATCACAAACCCTGGCACTAGAAATAGCTTCAGAGGATGCTTTGAAACAGCACAGCAATCCAAGGCTGAAAGGGATCTCGGAGGTCATCTAGTCCAACCCCCTGCTCCAGCAGGACATATAATATCAGGGGTCCTCAAACTATGGCCCATGGGCCGGATATGGCCTGCCAAAGCCATTAATCCAGCCTGTAAGGGACCACCAGGCTGCACCGCCCACCTGCTGGCCCCCACCCTTCCTCCGAGCAGGACTTACCTTCACAAGCTGGAAGTGGAGGGTAAGACAGAGAGGTACTGGAGGTGGGGGAGGGAGGCCAAAAATGGGGCGCACAAATGCCCCAGGAGGCCAGAAATCTACCAATTTGAATGAGAAGGAGGCAGGGAAGGAAGGAAGGAAGGAGAGGGTTTTTTTGTGGGGAGGCAGCAAAAGAAGCAGCAGTCCTTGCCTGGGAACCAGGCAAAGGCAGAAAGGGAAAGTAAATTTCAGACCCTGCAAACCAAACGCAGTTCCTGCCGTTTGCTGAAAAGGAAGCAAGGAAGAAAAAGGGGAGCCCAAAGCTTAAATCCCCGGGACTGACACCGACTGGCTGGCATTTGATCTCTCCCACCCTGCTCAATTGCTAGCCTTCTTTAGTTCAGAAGCAGTCAAGTGGGAGGGGGGGGTGGTTCTGCCTGAGTTTTTAAAGTTGCGAGGTTTTTCTTCCTACTTGCTTCACGGTGCAGCTCTCCAGCTCTGGGAGCGTCATTTCTGGGCCGGGAGCTTTTTCCTTTGGATTCGGAAGAAAAAGAGGTGGGAGTGGAGGAGGCAGTGACTGGGGCTCGTAAGGTTCCCTTCTCTGACTTTGGATTAGTCTCCTCTGCGTGTGTTTACTAAGGCTGCTAAGGTGAACATTTTGCTAAGGATCTTTCACACTCTGGCTTCCCTGCTCAATTGCTAGCCTTTGGTTCAGAAGCAGCCACGTGGGAAAGGAGGAAGCTGGGGGGGGGGGGGGTCTTCTTGTTTCATTTCTTGTGTTGCGGGGCCTAAATTGATTAGCTGTGTA
>JANHFL010001906.1:68050-84543 GCA_032468155.1 Oxyrhabdium leporinum | reverse complement strand
AAAGGCAAAATGAACTGCTAAATTAGCCACACCCACATAGGCGTGCCCACCCAGTCACTTGACCACATAGCCGCACCCACAGAACTGGTAGTAAAAAAAAAAAATGGATTCCACCACTGATCCCTTAGATGCTCCCTTGTGAGATACCACGTCATACAGTATATCTTGTAGGTACTGTTCGGTTCAAAATAAGACTACAAGAATAGTATAGAAAATAAAAGAAATATAGCAAATATCTGTTGAGTTAAAAGGTACATTAAGACAGGGGTCTCCAGCCCCCAGTTCATGGACTGGTATCGGTTCGCAGACCACTGGGAACCAGGCTGCCCAAACAGTGGCAAGTGCTGAAAGCTCCATTTACACCTGCTCATGATTAGATTGCATGGAAACCATCCCCTCCCCCAGCTCCCACTGCCCCTGTCACCTGTTGCTGACACCACTGTCAGTCCATGGAGCCAGAAAGAGATACATCATTAATATATAAAATGGCCAAGGTGAATCTGTCTTATGTTTAAGACATATGAAGTACTAAGATAATTCTTAAACCAGAATGTCAATGTTCAACCCACCCTGAAAATTGGAATGGCCTCAACCTCATATTAAGGTAATATACAAATATTAGTATATAGTGTCCTTCCACAATTTGTCAATAAATAAAGCATAAGAGCGTTTAACTCCCTAGTTCTGACAAACATCGAGTTCATTTGGAATTGGAATGCTGAGTCAGCAAACCTTTACACCACAAACAGAATTATTGGTACACAGAAACTGACTGAGTTTCTGAATTTTAGAACTGACTGAGTTTCTGAATTTCTGAAACTGACTGAGTTTAGAATTTTATAATGCTTCTCAACAAATAAACAAGCGGCCGCCTTTTATATACCTCTCTCATCTACAAGGATGAGCGGCCTGCAGTATTTTTTATGACCCTCAAATCCCATTCCGATTATTAATTTACTGACTGATTGATAAATGTGATGTATGGGCCACTCAGCTCAGAGCAACTCTTGGGTGGCATATGAGATTAAAAAAGAATCTGAAACAATAGAAATAAGGGAAATGGATAACTAGGCAAGTAACACATTAATAAAATTGTCACAGGAGCATACGTTGCCTGGGACCTGGGGGAACAGCTAAGTCTTCCAAAACAGCAGGGCTGGGACAACTCAAACCTTTGGAAGGATAGAATTCCAGAGGGGAGATCAGATAGAGTAAAAGTATGTCACTTAAGTTCTATCACATAACACTGATTTAAAGATGAGACCTGAAGAATATCCACTTTGTCGGATCTTATTGGATGGGCAGAATGAATGGAAGACTGGTGGTCCCTCAAATAAATAGGGCCTATGCCGAGAAGGGTTTTATAGATCACAGTTGCACTTGACAGCTGACTAGGAAGTGATTGCCCACATGGATAACAGCTCTGCCCATACTACTCTTCTGGATCAGTTGCAGCTTCCAAATGGCATCCCAACCTTGCACATTGCAATAGCCCACATAAAAGTTGATGAAGATGTGAGTGACCATTAGATTGTATTCCCAGTCCAGGAAAGGATGCAACTGTCACACCAAATGTATTTCAATAGTCCCCACCCCACCTCAGCAACAGCAGTCACCTGCTCTTTAAGTAGGCGGTTTGAGTCTAGGACAACCCCAAATTCCATACTAGTTGTACTAGTTGAAGGGGCACCATCCCATTTAGAATTTAAAAATAGTAAAGGCTTGATACAGAGAACACAAAACATAAAGGGACTTGGTTTTCCCAGGATGGAATTAAAGTCTGCTTCTTCCCATCCAGATCCAAACAAATAGCCTTTGGTCATCCGAAGGAACAGGATATTGGGAGCATATTGATGATACAAACACCAGGTCTTATGGCACCCACATCTGAGGGGCCTCGGTTGCAACCGTTCCTGCCAGTCAACACCAACATCAACTAGAACCAGCTGTGAAAAAAATATGAAACCCAATACTGTGCCTCCCACTCCTGATCTCCACATTCTGCCCAGAAGGATACCATGATCAATAGCTTCAAAGGTTGCTGAAAGAGAAAGGCGAACCAGAACAACTGTACTACCACTATATCCCAGTCCACATAGAAGTCTTCAATAAACATGATCAATGCTGATTCTGTACTATGACCGCGGTCCGAGACCTAACTGAAAAGTTTTCCAACAATTATGATCGTTATAAAATGTTGTAAAATGTTCCTTGTCCAATGAAAGATTGAGTGCTTGGAGAATTAGGCTGGCATTAGGGAGACCCAGATTTACCATGGAACCTTCTGAACTACTAAAAATGTCCCTGTATCTCAACCAACCTTATATTACATATTATCATTGTGCAGATAAATTGTGAGGTCATCACACATATGCTATCTTAAGAGCCATAGAGGAAAAAAGGGATATGAGAGTAAGGAAAAAGAAAAATGAAGAAAAGGCTTCAATCCAAGTATGACTACGTCCTTGCGTTGATGGCTTGAAGGGAGACATATCAGCCAGAGAAAGCCCATCCATTCATGACACCAAGTGACAAGTTGCAACATTAGCATCATCAATCGTCAATGATGATATTAATTATAGAACCAAACATCCAAAAGTGCATGCCAATACAATGCTTGCTTGTGTGTCAAAGCAGTGCAAAAACTGATCAAAACAATATTTGTTCTACAAGTCACATATTTCAAAGAACGGGGCAAGAGAAGAACCACTTTTAATATTTAAACAGAAAGGTCATTATAAAATCTATTAGTAAGTAAATCTTACTTATACGAGCATTGTTCTCCACCTCAGAGAAGCTCAGTTTTGTTTTATACAAAAAAAACCCCATAAATAAAGTCATCTATAGAACTATGCCTGGGTGATATGCTGTGAAGGAAACCAATAATGCTTCCTTTAAGAAAGTTCCATAAATGAAGTGCTACTATCTGCTCCCAGCCATTAGACTTTTGGATCACAAGCAGCTGTCTCTTAGTTGATATACTACGATTGGAAGAAGTGATCTTTCAGATGTTAGGGTTCTGAGCCATTTTAGGATTTGGTGTCAATATTTGAAACTCACATGCAACCAATATACTGTAGCTATGGATGCCATAACTGAGAAGGCCATCCCTTGTGCCCATGTACAATACAAAATACTTCTCATAACATACTTAACAGCCCCTCTGTTAACACCACCATCACTACCTACCAACTTATTATCCATGTACATACTATACTGTGAGAGGATTCCCCTTGGTATGAGTTCCTAAACTGTTAAAACCCCTGTACATCATTAAAATCTTGAAATCTTTTTTAAAATGTTGCTGAGTTTTAATGTCGCTTTACCAGTTTAGCATCAAAATGTTCTAATCAAAAAGTGTTCCAAGTAAGGGTACCAGCTGCAACTTTGCAATCATCTTCTAGGACCCATTGCATGCAGATCCCTTGATGTATTGTGAGTAATCTAAATGGAAAAATACCAAAGTATGGATCATTGGGGACACTCCTGTTCAGGATTGAAGGAGATCAGAGCTATTAAATCTGCCAGAGTTGACCAAATGGAGTGGGCCACTGATGCTATTCTGAATGACAGAGATGAATCCATCAAAACTAGGGCACTATTTTGTTGTTGTTTTTGACTGACAGGAGTATACATCATCCAGAGTCATAGACCTATGCAAATCATGGACCGATGACCCAGCAGTGCAATCTATTTCCATTTAATAGGATTTCAGTCTTTGGCATTGAGACATTGTTCCAACACCAATACTTCATCTTTTGAATCTGATGATGAGTTTTAGAGCCATCATTGTACTTCAAGGTCCCTGATGACCAGTGTTTTCATATAGATTAAAAAAAACCTTAGTATTAAAAAAAACCTCAGAAAAACAAAATACTAAAATTTAAACAGTAATCCAAAAGGAAAATAATCTAGTTAACAACATAATACCACTGATTTTAACTACAATATTGGCAATCTCTAATGTTCTCTCATTTTCCCAATATAGGTACAAAGAAGAAATGCAACTCTTATGAAACAAGCAAAATCACCAATAATCAACCATGCACAATCATATATAGTTAACGTTCTGTTTTTTTGTTCTTGTACAATCATATATAGCTAACATTGTTTTTTTGTCCATTACTTTCAAAAATAGGGTGGATCAGAAGACTTTAGCAAAAAAAAAAGTTTAAAATAAATTAACATTAAAGCACATTAAGTATTCGAATATGCCATAAAAGTTTCCTAACATAAGCATCCCTGTAAATTACATTTCCAATTAAATCACTAATTCAAGTATTAGCATTTATTACTGAACCATAATAAGAACAACATTGCAATTTCTGCATTACTTTTCAAAACTACTATAAGCACTCATTTAAATGCAAAGTAATAGGGAAAAGCAATTCAATTTCATATTGGTATTCACAGAAACTGAAAATCTGATTTTGATGAGGATCAAATATATGCAAGTACTTGTATATATACAGTAGTGGAATCCAACTATATTGTTGTTAGAAAAAAATAGCAGAATGTTCAGAAATAGCAAAACATTATATCAGATTTTAAAACTGATGAGACTCCTTCAAAAGTCAGCAAAGTAGCAATGATCCTTATGTCAGAATTGTTATTGGAATGTTATTCTTCAGTAACCAGTTACTATTTTAAAATGTGTATTTTTAAGAAAAGAGATCCTGTTGGAAAAGGGATGGGATGAGTAGGTTTTACTTCCTTCCTCTGCATGAAAGCAAGTTAAATTGTTGGCAGGTGATTTTGCTGACTCTGCGTGATTATTCCAAACACCCAAATTAAATCACATTTGAAAATTTGCTGTAATTAAATCAGTCCCTTTTTGTGAGTCCTGATTGTACTACGCAAATTCTCAGATAACACATCAGACAATCCAATTAATAGTTAACATAAAAGAGATAGTAGCGTTTCTGTATTTTTCTTTGAATGTACGTTGGACATAAGGAGGATCCAGAAATTCTGGCAGTCTGTGCTGCCACCTAGCCAAGACTGTACCCCCGAATTTACAGCCAATCTGTGCTGAAAAGATGTTCTAACCTTATCCCCCTTGGACCCTGTTTTCCTAGAATAAAATTCAAATTAAAAGCACAGACGGTGAGTCTCGTACGAACTAGAAAGGGGGCCCTCAAAAGAAATAGACTTCAGGAAAACTGAACCAATATCAGACATCGTTTGTACTTACGATAAAAGACATATTCTGTGTAGCTGGACCACACTTTATCATCAGTGTACTGATTGACAAAAGAAGCCGCCGTCACAGAGGAATTGCAGGCTACCATGTGGAATCCACATTCTGACAACATATCAAAAGCCCGTTCCAGGTGCCTGAACTTCAGGTAGAACCTAGAAGTGTATCTATCAGGAGCTCGGTCTGGGTCTCTGCTTTCATTCAAACTTTCTCCAAAAACTTCTTTGACTAGAGCAATCCTGCCACAAACCAAAATCCTTGGGACTCTTCTGAATTTGGCGTCTGCTTGGGTCTCCCTGCCCACAGGGCATGAACCTCTGTAGCCAATGGTAATGAAGCCCCACTTTCTATCCGAGGCCATGAGAGATGAAGGGGCGCATATTCTTGTGTCACTGCTTTGGGAAACCTCCTCATAGTCACTATGGCAATAATCATCGGGGCTTTGCTTGATCTCATCGGGCGTCAGAAGTTTGACCAAATCTGGGAGCTGAAAGTACTCGGCTTCCCTCTTGAGCCTTCCTCGCTCTGGAAAATGGTCGGGCAGGACCACCTGCTTGTCCCTGAGATAGTCCAGAATGTAACGGAATAGAAAGCCGTCTCGATCAATGAAAATCCTTCCTTTGGAATCTTTGGCCAGGTCATTGGCTGTCTCTTTTTTGGAGGTGAACATTTTCCAAAGCAGGGAGTGAGGAAGGCCTGTTAACGTGGAGAGGCGAGTGAAGTAAACCTGGCCCCCCACATTCAGTTCTATCACCTCTGGGAAGGGATACGCAGCAGTTGCTTGTTCTCTAGGAGGGAGGTAAGTTCTGCAGTTTCCACTCAAGGCCATGGTACTTTCAAACCAACCAACCAAAAGTTATGGCAGAGCTCCCGCTGACACCCAAGGTTTCAACTAGGTGCCGAGATCCGTTTCCCCAAGGATCTCCTAACATTTAAGGAGCTTGGGATCTGTGGGATGGTAGGGAGGGAAAAATGGAAAGGAAGATGTGGAATTGTGGGTTTGTTTGGTGGGGTTTTTTTTTCCAGTTTTTCTAGAAAGGATGATCATAAAAACTGGTGGATGAAGAAAGCTCAGGTCACAAGATGCAATCAAATAATCTTCCACTAAAGCCCAAAACAGTATGATCAACCCACGATCCCTGTCATTCACAAGCCTGTTGAATAAGAAGAAAAATAGAAAATCAATATCCCCCTTTTTGAAAGAACAAAAAGCATTTGAGTTACGAAAGCTCCACAAGTCACCCTTTTAAGGGAACATTTGCTTATTGCATCCTTTTTTTTTTCCCCTTTGAATTTCTTTGCCTGTCAGAAAAGGCATTAACTGATCCCTACACATTTCACGTTGCCCACGATTCTCATTTAAAGGAGATGAGACTCTCCTTACCTTGGTTACGCTGCTGCATGCAGTTCTTCTGAGAGAAAGCAACAACATTTTCGAAGCAGCTCCAGAGGCAACATCGTGGTTGTGGTAGGTTGAAACTAGAGAAGCAGCAAATCCAAACAGGAAAAGGCTCAGAGAAGATAAGCTGAGTCCATTTGTCAAGATCCAGGCAGAAGTTCAGAGTTAAACCCACACATGCAAAAGTTAACCAGGAATAGGCACTGAAGAGAAATAGAGCCGTGTAGCAAGAGACGAGGCAGAACAGGCAAAACAACATAAATTCCAAAGTCAAGATCCTTTAGGAGGGGAGAGAATTTGGTTTTGATGACTTGCAGAAAGCCCAGATGCTGAGTATACCCCAGGCATCTTTCAGGGGCACCATCCCAGAGTGGTCCCTTTCGCCATCACTCTCCACAGAGAGCCTCTCATGTCCTCAGCTAGGTGAGAGTACAAGCCTGCAGCAGGTTTGAAAGGCTGCCCAGGGAAGCTGCTCCTGGTGCTTTCAACTACCTAAGCTGCTGCTCTGGTTGCTGAGCTGGGTGATTCCACAGTTCCCAGTGCAGTTCAGATGCTGTTGTTTCAGCAGTGCAGGGAAGAAACCATCCAGGGAAATTGCTATTACATCATCTTAAAGGAATATGGCTTTGAGAAAGCAGACCTGGAGTGGGTGGGACTCATTTGTTCAGTTCTCCCTTCTTCGTTGTTGTTTTTTTTTAAACCGGCTGCAGAAGGAGAAGCACAGCAGCACGAGACCGCCTCAGACAGCTCTCCTTCAGTCAACAGCGATTCCCCAGGAAAGCTTACACTGCTCGATCTGCTGAATGAAAAACCTCCAAACTCCGCATCTTGTCTCTGGCGGCGGCAGCAGTCTCTGGCTGCGGCCATTCATTTAACTTTCGCTAAACCTTTTCCTAAACCCAGACTTTGTTTGAATAACTTGCTAAATGCTGCCTGTCTAACGAGTTTGTTATTGTTCTTAAGAGCAATGCAGAATAAACTGAGCTAAGGTGAAGACGGGTTTTGTTTTACAGAAGCACACGCGCACACACATACACACACACACACTGGGGGAGCAGGGAGAGGGAATGCTAGCCTTTATGGATAGAGCCAACCCTGTGATCTGTCAAAGCAATGTAGGATGGGAAAAAAGACCCGAGAGTAAAAAAAAAACCAAACAAAGTCATTTTATTGTGAGGTCAAAAAAGGAGCCAAATTATGCCTTTGCAGTAAAATATCCCATTCATGTTTACTGCGAAGAAACTTATACACAGCACAATTTTACCCAGCACTACAGTAAATCCCATTGAGTTCAGGGAGGCTTACTCCCAGGAAAAAGCATTGAGGACTGAGTAATATAAAAACGATTAATCAGTGCTACTACTCAACCCCGACTTTTCACTCGAGGCACAAATAACCAGGTTCAATTCATCCTATTTCAAACACATTATGCGAAAACCCAGCTGGGAAAGTTGAAAGGCAAGAGACAGAGGAGCAGGTTGGGGACTTGATGGCATATAATAAATCAGGGTGATTTAACAGATGGGGAAAATCCAGCAATAACAATAATCTGCAGCATGTCACATTATGCGCTGTTCCAGGATAACATCACCGATATCATGCATTATAGGTGATAAACTTTTCAACGATTAAATGAAGCTGCTGGTTAATAGTTTCATGGCTCCGTTACAGGAATAATCAGGATTAACTAAGACAGTTTCCCCCCCCCCAATCACAAGCACTCTTGATGAGGTATGACTGCTACCTCATGATCTCCATACAATTGGGCTGGGCATAAGGGAAAAGCTGAGCTAAGGCTTCCTTAGGAGTTTGTCATTTTAAAATCTTTGTTGCACAGTGTCAACTGCAATCATATTTAATTGCTGCTCAGAGGATTTTTATAGGCACTGCAGAGGGGAGGGGGGAGGCAGAGAACTAGCAATAGTTCCAATTCAATGTATTTTTAATTTCCAGCTTGGAATCCAGGGGATGTTGGCTCAGATTTTATGTTTGCGCTGTCTCAACAGAATCCTTGGAGTTAAAAATATTTAAATAGATGCCCTACTGAATATAGATAATAATTTATTTCTTTGTATTTATTTTATTTGTTAGCTAGACTGCCATAGACCAAAGATACAATATACCTTTCATTTTGATAAATGTATAAAATAATAAACTTAGGTCTCATTTAATTCAGGTCCTATTTTAGCTTAAATAGCTGTGGTTTGGACAATTGTGCTCCAATAAATAAAAAGGAAGATAAACCAAGTTTTAGGCAGTCTTCTTTTGCATGTTTATAGTACCACCTAATGGCTTAAAATAGCATTGCACTGATTTAAAAGTTTTCTTTCACAGTGTTACAAAATACGACTACAATAATATGTTAATTTAATCTGTTGGATTTTGAATATATAATAGACAAAATAGATATTAAAAGCAGTCTTTTATGTGATGGGGGATACCAAAGAGACTTAAATCTTAGTGTTCTATTCACAAATTTTCTCAGGAAAAATGCTAATTTTTCTGAGAAAATTGCTAAAGACTGGCTTACAAAAAATATATTTAGGGATCTTGTTTTTCTATAAATCTAAACAAGTTTAAAGATCTCCTAAGTACTGTGGTGTGTTTTTTATGCTATCTTATATTCACTTTATTTACTATACTTTATTAGAATCATCCAAGAAACTTCTTTTCTGGGTATTTTTATTATGGTTGGCATAGAGTCAACTAAAAGTTTAGACTGCATCTGGTGTTTTTATCCTACACGTCAAGCCCTTCGCAAGGACTTGGAAGAAGCAGACACTGGGTTTTGATGGTGTTAGAGGTATTGTTGTAGGATGCAACTTGTTCTAAGTAAAACTGCCTTTTGCAATTGACTGACAGTGATTTTGTCAATGGTGATAGTAATCAAGTGATGCTTAAGATGTTTTGGGATTGCATCCCAGGCACCTATTGGTATTGTCTTTGTTTCCATTTGCCACAGTCATTCTATTATTTGCAGGTTTTAGGAATTTTCCTATTCTCTACATTTCTTTCTCTTCTATCCTGCTGACTCTAGGTACCACCACATTCATCATTCATACTTTTTTTTTCTTTCTTACTAACAATGTATTACTATTACTACTGTTTGTCGCACAGTCAGCCAAATCTTTACACTGGATTTGACATTTTACCCTCCTGTTGAATCCTTCCCAAGCATCTGGCATAAGCAGATGCTATTTGATGGTATAAAAGTATTGTTGCAAGATGGAAGCTGTTCCAAGTAAAGCTCCTTTTTGTGATTGACTGGGGGTGATTTTGCCAGTGCCAGTGGTGTGCAAGTGGTGCTCTAAATGTTTTGAGGTTGAATCTAAGGCACCTATCACTATTGGTACTATCTTTGCTTTCTTTTGACACAGTCATCCTACTTCAGTTTGTAGGCCTTCGTATTTTGTGATTGTCTCCAGTTTTTTCTCTTCTCTTCTGCTATCTCTAGATAGCACAACATCCATTAGCCAAACTTTTTTTGTCTTTCTTATTTACAAAAGAGATTGCTGAAGTTAAGGTGTTACGCGGAAGATTCCTGTCTGTCTGAATTCAATGCACTTTAGCTACTTCTTTTTTTATTGTTATTATGGTATCTATTTTACTATTTTATTTTGTCATGTGGCTGTTTGTAGTTCGTCTGGATGGTCTTCTTGCAGCAGCCAACTAGGTGGCCAACTATTTCTATCAGCTTCTTTGCAAAGATAGCATGTACTGTCTGTTGCTGTTATCTCGTATGCATTTGTTCTTAACGCTTGGTCAAATGCAACCAGAATTAGCCCTTCTGTCTTTTTTTCCCAATGTATTATTATGTTTCTATCCCACCTTTTTATATATGTAACTCAAGGCAATGAACATACCTAATACTTCCTACTTTCTCTACAACAATCCTGTGAAATGGGTGGGGCTATAAGGATTGGCCCAAATGAACCCCTTGAGTATGCAAAATCTCTAAAGGCAACTCTTGTGATCAGAACACCTATCCTGATTTTAGGACTTCTGAGCGTCTTCCTCCATATTTGCTTTTTAACCCACCTAGCTCAATGAATTCCAGAGAACTTAAAAGTAAAAGGCAAAATGTTCCTCATCGCATTTTAACTTGGCCTAATAAAGGTACTGGTCAACAGCATTGCTGGGTATTTTTCTCATCAACTGAGGCTATTGTTGCTGTTATTGTTTTAAATATTCAGTGATTTAAATAAAAGTATTAATGATACAATTTTGAAGCAGTCACTGCTAAGCTGAGTTCTTTTTTCTTCAGCCTCAATTCACTGAACCTTCTTGTTAAGCCCAATTGGAAGAAAGGATTATTAATTACGAGATTTTTTTTTCTTTAACTATAATTTGTTATGACTAATTCAGATGAGTCAACCATCCAATCTTTCCCCTTCCCCCATCTTCATGTCCAAGCTATAATAAGGAATGAGAAAATCTTGCCTTTTAAGTTTAGGTATCCAACATTCAAACTCTAACTTGTGAAGTATATTGTTTGAAATGGGCTTGATTCAACTCATGGAGGAGCCTGATCATAGTTTTCTTAGTTCAGATAAAATGACAAGTTGTGGTGAATAAAATAAATAAATAAACTTCCAATTTCCTTCTCATAGCTATATATTAAAGAGCACAGGAGAAACATACAAGTTCAAGGCTCAGGTAGGCTCTTTCCTCTCAAGATAAAAAAAAATATGGCTCATTTGTGATATCCAAAGGCAGCTGCCGGATTAAAATCAATTGTATTTCCTTTACTAGAAAATATTTTCCACTTGTGGAAAGCCAGTTCTGACAGAACATAAGGGCAGTGGAGGAATGCTGCCGGTTGAACAACCGTTCGGTGACCTGTGTCACAGAATTATTATTTTTGGGAGAAAATTAAGAGAAGTCTAACAGAGGGAATGAATCAAGATCAGGTGAAGTGTTAGTATTGTTTTACAATACTTTGGTAAGACCACATTTGGAATATTGCATCCAGTTTTGGTTACCACAATATAAAAAGATGTTGTGATTCTGGAAAGAATGCAGAGAAGAGCAACAAAGATGCTTAGGGGACTGGAAACTAAAACATCACAATAATGCAGGAACTGGGTATTTGTAGTCTTAACGAAAAGAGGGACTAGGGGTGACATGATAGTAGTCTTCTAAGGGGCTGCCACAAAGAAGACAATAGGTTGACCTATTCTCCAAAGTATCTGAAGGCAGAACAAGAAGCAATGGATGGAAACTAACCAAGAACAGATCCAAGTAGAAATAAAGTGAAATTGCCTGACTCAGCAATCAAGCACTGGAACAGCTTGCCTTCAGAAATTGTGGGTGCTCATCACTAGAGGATTTTAAGAGCCTGGACAGTCATATGTCTGAAATGATATAGGGTCTTCTACTTGATCAGGGGGTTGGATTTCAAGACTTCCAAGTTCCTTCCAACTCTATTATTCTAGCCTAGCCTAGCCTAGTGTAGTCAGGTAGTCCTCTACTAATGATCAGTCACTTAACTAAACCACAGCTACTTACAACTCATTTTCAGAACTATAACAGATGCATACAACCCCTTAGTCACATAATCACATTTGGCAGCCAGCTCAACATTACAGCCATTGACAACATCCTGCAGTTACATGGCCTTGATTTACTTTTTTTTTTTGCTAGTTTCCAGTTTTTACTTCCAGTTTCCAGCAAAGAAAAATGATCTTTGGGGGCATATTCACTTAACGACCCTAGTTAAAAGAGTTGTAACATCGAAGATGGTCATGTAACGCCTTGGTATATGACTGCAATGACTTACCACCAGAATTCCAAGCTCCGCTACATTCGTAAGTCAAAGGCTACCTGTATGCTGTTTGACTTGTATGTATATATAAGAATAAGCAATTATTTTTCAGTGTTTTCTGATTCTTTCTTGTAAATCCCTCTTACAATCATCCCCCATTCTTTTGGCAACCAAACCTTGGGAACACACATTTACCAATAGTGTCACTTATCTATCCTTCATAAAATTAGGAAAAATAGGCTTCCGATTTTATGAACCAAAGCTTTTTAGAGCTCTAGAAGTAATAACTGTAAATGATTCTAATAAATAATAATCAGCAATGCCCTGAACAGGCAATGAAAATTAATAGGGACCTACAAAGGCTGGACAAGCATGATTTATCTAAAGCATTTATAGTTTTGCTTGTCTAGTGCATAAATCAGTTTGCAAATCAGTGTATATTAGGAAGGTTAAAAAAACCCTCATCTTTTGAATTGGACATTCCAGAGAACTCTAAAACATTCAGCTCACTCTCTAGACTAAGCCATGTGTGTTTGGAACATACATACAATGCATACATACAGACATTTATCTCAAAATTACATGCTACCCCTCTCTTTATTCAAAGTCATCCCTGTACATTGCTATCAGAGCCAACTGCTATCTGTCAACTGTCCAACTACTGCACCCAAAACAAGAAAACACTCTCAGGAGCTTTGAATTTCCAAAAATCAAACTTCATTGGATACACCATTTTGGTACTGAAGAATCAAAATCAGCTCTGGTTTTCCCTCGCAAATGCTTGCTTAGTTAAACAATAGCTTCCCTTTCTCCCCCCCAGCTGATCATTGTCCAATTTATGAGATGTCCCTTTTTTATGGGAACAGTCCATCTCTTTCTCAAACACCTGCAGTGGTTACCTTGCCAGGTTTTCACAATCCACGTACACATTCTCAGCATTCTATTTCACCCTTCTCTCCCCCAGTTCATTGGCAAGTTGAAAAGTTTTAAGCTTTGAAAAAAGCAAAGTGGTTCAATCTTGACACTGTTGTAGTTAATGCATCAGATAGTACCATACGTTCTGGTTCTGCCTTAGGTACCATACCAACTGGGTGACCTTGGCCCAATCATTCTTTCTCAGCCCCAGGAAAAAGTCAATGGCAAGCCCTTTTTGAAATTCTTGCCAAGAAAACTACACGGACTTCTACAGGCATTGCTTGGCTGAGTCATGAATGTCTCAAAGGTACACAAACAGAAAAGTACTCTCTACATCCATCAGAAACTACACAGCAGAATGAAGATGAACTTAATCTTCAAAATCCTATTGAAAGCAGTTTTATGTAGTGTAAGCAAGGGACTATAATTTGGTGGATGTTCAATTCATAGTATCTAGATTGGACAGGACAAATTCCACCCTGAAACTCAGGAGAGCTGCTGTTAGTCTTACTGATAGATCCAACTATGAAATGCAACACTTTATTTTATTTATTACATTTCTAAGATTCCAAACCAACCAGAAATAGCTAATGGTGTCCTAGGGGTGATCCAGCCTGAAACAGATGGGTTTCATCCAGAATAAATCAAATGTAGCAATCAAATGGTTTCTCATTAACTCTAAACCATGCAAAAAAAACCATACACGCTGCTTTGTTGCAATGGATTTTAATGAAAAGCTGCCTGGAAGTGCATCTTTTGCTCACTTTGGCTTCAAAGAGATTCTAGATCTTTTTTTTTTCAGTTCTAAAACATCAGAACATAAGAGTGTTATTGCTGGATTGAGACCCACCTAGTCCAGCAGTTTGGTTTCAGAATGCCCATCTGATGGCACAAGAAAGTCTCCCAATAAATTGACATCTCAGGCAGTCATACTACCAATAAGGCTAATAATCATTGATCCCCATGGCTTCCATCAATTGATCCAACCCTATTTTGAATCCAGCTATGCTGATTGTCAGCACCATATCTTTAGTTAGTGAATTCTAAGTTTAATTATCCTTTGTATGGGGAAAAATATTTTTGTGTGTCCTGATTCTTCCAAGATTCAATTTCATTGGATAACCCTTGGTTCTAGGATTTTGTACGCATTATCAACATCATGCATAATTTTGCACATCCCAATCATGTAGCCTCTCATTCATTCTGACAGAGCTTTGGAAATAGAGAACTCTGACTATTTAACACGAACATCTACGTAGTTTGGATGTACATGGATAAAATGATATGAGAGGTGATAAATGTTCTTAGATGTTGCAGTGCATATGAATGGAGAATCCTGAGAATTGTCAGGAAATCAAAGAGGTCAAACAACAACTTTATAATCGTATCTGTAATGGTTTTCAAACTAAATCATTTACATTCAACAAAGAAATAGAAATCAAAATGTAAGTCCAGCAATAAAGTTGGAAATGAAAAAAAAAGAAAGTTTCATCTTCATACGGCAGTTTTAATTGATACTAAGAAACTCTAGTGTCTCCATTTAATAAGAATTTACTCAGTATTTTTATCGTTCTGTTTAAAATACTTAACAAATATTTACATAGAATCCCTCTGAATGTTTATTATCAATACTGGAGTTACATTCATCTTATCAACATTTATTCTTCTCCATAAACTCATCAGGCTTGTTAACCATTAATTTATATCACTATTGATTTGAAATGCTTACCATTACAAAATGAAAAATTCAAGGAATTCAAGCCTCATTTTTAAAGAATATCCACAGATCCCATCGTAAGAACATTAAACATTCCAATTATTTAAATGGTAACTGGATAATAGACCCAAATCTTGTGCTATAGTTATACTGTACCTTTGTAATTGTCAATAAGCCATGAAATATCATCAGCATAATACAAAAATTTGTGTTCCACTCTGACCATCTTAGTAACCAGAATATCTTTGTATAGTTTAATGAAACAGGACAGTGATTTCAAAGTCAAATTAAATATAAAAAGAGAAGGTAGGCATTGTTTTACAAGTGCCATGCAACGTCCTGTTCAGCAAAGAAAAAAATGCCATTTGTGACAAGCCTAGTAATGGGTTAGAATATTATTCTTACAGAGAACAATAACAACATTTGTCCTAAAAATTTAAGCTGAACCATATCAATGGCCTTCTCAGCATCCAATGAAATAACTATCAAAAAATCTAATCAATCTGTTTGGACACCAAACATGTTCATTAATAATCTTACATTATCCAAGCCTGATGCCCTTTCTGAAGACTGCATAACATAAACTATTTAAGATAATATTACAGACTGATATCTTCAGTGCAAAATCACTGTACAATTTTAGCATCAACATTTAACTTAGAACCTTTTGTAGGATCAATATTACATGGCTTCATACAGGTGTCTTTGTAAACATCCTTTGCCATTCTGAAGGTAAATATTCAGTATACAGAAGATTTTACAGGAAAAAAATGAGTTACACAGCAATAACACCATATGACAAGAAAGTAAATTAATTGGGGAGGGCTGGAACTTTTGCTAGGCCATCTTGCAAAAAGAAATCAAGACAATAAAAGATACACAAATGTTCTTTTGAATAACTTTCAGGTTAAAAAAATGCTTCTCCTTACTATGACCAAAGAGAAAAAGAAAAGTATAACTCCACATGTATAATCAGACAGCCAGGAATTACCTAAAGCCCTCTCTAGCAAATTTTATATTATAATATCTCCATAGTAATTTCCAATTGCTTTTTATGAACAGTATTTCCACTCCATGGTCAGTCACAGTAGATGGTGTGAGTTGCAGAGAAGTTATTGTAGGTGACCTGATCTAAAGCATTCTCAGAACCACTAACAGCCTGAACCGATGTAAATAACAGTGATGAAACAGTGCCAGTGTTACAAGTTATTTTCAAAGCAGGTTAGTAACTACACACGCCTAATGAAATGTCTCGGGATTAAAGCTTAACAACAGGAAAGGAGAGCATAATGTAGTGCCAGCGTTTAAGAAGCAGTGAAAAAACAAGTGGCTGAGATGGAATTAGCTGAGGGCAATTCTCCATCAAGGTCCAGCCTCACTTATTTATTTAAATATAACATGAATTCCAGTGGTGAAATCTAAAATTTTCCACTACCGGTTCTGTGGGCGTGGTTTGGTGGGCGTGGCTTGATCATGTGACTGGGTGGAAATTGTGTTT
>JANHFL010001906.1:48916-59069 GCA_032468155.1 Oxyrhabdium leporinum | reverse complement strand
TAAGGGTGGTGATGGGGGGGGGGGTAGAGCTGCCTACTTACCAGGCCTCACACACCCCAACACCTGCCTTGCCTTCTTCTGCGGCCGCTTCCTCAGCAGCCGCTTGCTGCTGCTCGCACGCGTCACCCCTGACATCCATTTTGCCATCAGAGTCTTCTGGAAAGCCCTCTGCAGCTGTGAAATGGGCTCTGTTTCGCTGCCAGAGCCTTCCGGAAAGCCCTCTGCAGCCAATAATAGGCCTCCGGATCATTATCGGCTGCAGATGCCTTCTGGCAGGCATCTAAACATGAAATGGAGGCCAGGGTGATGCATGCGAGTGATGGCAAGTGGTCACAGAAGAAGAGGGGCCAGCAGCAGGCTCCTGCTGGGCGGGGCTGTCGATGCCACCGCCACAAGGTGAGTCAATAATTAGAACCTTTCAAAAAGAAGGCCTAGCTGTTTTTTGGGGGTCAAAAGAAAATAAGACCTGGCCTTCTTTTTGGAGAAACACGGTATAATTTTAAACTGAATTTGATTTTTGCATTTTTTAAAATGCAAGAGTGTTTGTATCTTTGGTCCTATTTGCCTGGAAAGGAACACTTTTTAATCAAATAATAACACTGGGAAAATTATTTGAATGTTTACTCTTTTTTGCAATCTGTTATCTCACTTATAAAGAAAACTTTTTTTTAGCATTCTTTAAAATTCTACCTCCCAATCCAAATAACAAAATGTAGCCAGTAAATAAAAGTATGTGATACTGTAGCACTTTCAAAATGCAAGTACCACAAACATTTTAGTTTAAAACTGTAGAACAGTAGCTTCTCAGCACAATATTTTGTGTTGGATTTTTTAGTCCAGAAGTGGGCAGACTGGTCCTGTGGATGTGTCCTTTCCCATTAACAAGGTTTCCCATCCCCTCTCATTTTCTACTTTTCAAAATCATTTGAATCATAAGTAAATAAGAAACTGGAATGCTGTAATACAAAGTACAGTACAAGCTTCTTTTTTTTCTTTGCAACAATTCCCTAACATTTTACATTAGTCAGGAAAAATTATTTAGAGTGACTTTCTAAAGTGGGTGAATTTCTGAAGCTTATTAAAAGGAAACTATCTGATTTCATCGAATTCAGAACATGATCATAGTTATATAATTTAACACTCTAAAGTGTTACATAAAACTGAATGATATTCAGGTATGTATACATTTTCCAAATTTACTGAGATCTATATAAGTACTAGTTCTGTGGCAAAATGTTTGTATTAACAGTCTCTAGGTGGAAGGGTATGAACATTTGAACTAGGAATGTTAACTACAGTTTTGGCCAGAAAATAATTTAGTGCTTAAAACCTGTATAATTGGATAACACACTTGGCATGTCTCCAGTGTAAAACTGTTCTCATATATACAAAGTTATGTGATATTATCAGTGCTTGATTCCTTTCCTGTCATTGTTGTTTTCAGGGGCATGATGGGAATTATTCTTGCTGCTGGAATTATTGGATGGTGTAGTTTTTCGGCCTCCAAGCTCTTCATTTCAGCCTTAGCAATGGAAGGACAACAACTTCTAGTAGCATATCCCTGTGCTTTATTATATGGAGTCTTCGCCCTCATTTCTGTGTTTTGAGCTGACTGTCTTAATTATTGGACTAAATGAGCCGAACTGAAAGCTTTTACTTAGGATGCTTAAACTGGGACCAGAAATCAACTGTTGGGCTGCTGTCTTTCAAGATTAATATTTGAATTATTGTCTGGAGCAACAATAACAAAGTGTTCTTTTTGTGTTTCTTTTTATAGGACTCTTAAATACATTTTTACATCGACCTGTAAAAGCTTCAGCTTTCAAACAAGCTAATTACGCTGTTTAAAATGTAAAACTCTTTTCAGTCCTATAACCTGCAAAACATTATTTTTGAAAAATTTTGTAGTTCAGAAATTTTTATTGACAAAAAAAATCATTAACTTGTTTTTCCACATTAATATACAGCAAGAAGTTTAAATGACAAACATTTCCATTTTATCAACTTAGCAAAATAGAGCATTTCTCACAATAACATTTAATCTGAAAGTGAACACAAAATGGATCCCATATATAATTTTTCAGCATTTTTATAATCCTCCAATTCCTTTTCCTTACAAGCCAAACGTCTACCCAGGCTCAAAGTTGTGTGTTTATTTCATTTTATATATACTTTGTAAATAGTTCTGTATCTTATATACATGTGGGAAAGTGCTCTCTATGCTAAAATTGAGAATTCCGGTAGTTCACCAAAAACTTGTTTTAGAAAGTAGCTTTAACAAATATCAGTATTGCAGTCTAGTATAAAACACACAGATAAAATTTTCTCAAAATGTTCTTACAACATTTTTCCTTTTAGTAATTTCCTTTACTGTAATATTGTCCACTACAGAATTGCTTAGGTATTTATTTGAATAAAGATTTATTCCCACTGAGCAAATATTGTTTAAATTATGATGTAGTAGAATCCTTCTTATATTTAAGCAGTTCTATCAACTACAGTGTCATGGTCATCAAGAAATATTGAGTTCGGATTCCAGCCATAATGATAAAAACAAGATTTAATTGACATGGAAACCGTGTACCCCCACTAAAAAAATACAGTAATGACTTATTTTAGTGTTAGGGAATAACAAAATGAAATGTCTAACATATGTTCTTTACAAGCCTATTTCAAAAGTAGAATTTTTAAGTATCTCATTGAGCAATACTGGTGACCAAATATAGCAATTTTTTACCCCCAATCCCCCCCACCCCCCAAAAAATATATCCCTGAGTTCTGCAGAACTCTTCATATATTGTTTTCACACACTGGAGTTGTTGACTTACCTATCAAATATCTAATAAGTTCAGACTTCTTTATACATTCAGATTTCTGATATTTGTATTATAAATTACATTCCAGATGTAGGCATTTTTCCCCTTCTCTGATGCTTTTGGTGTGATTTCACATGCAAATGAAGTATCCTGATGCCCCAATTGATGGATATTTTGTATCATGAGAAACAGCTTGGTTGGGCTTTGCTACATAAAGGCAAATAATGTGGTTTTTCTTATTACTGCCTCTACATACTTAGACTTCATTTGTAGCAGAACAACAGGATAGAGAGTTTGGTGTAGTGGTCAAGGCATACTAGAAACCAGGTGACTGGCCCAGTTATTCTCTGATCAGCTTACCTCACAGGGTGGTTGTGGGGAAAATAGAAGTATTAGGTATGTTCATTTGAACATTGGATTGGACTAGAAGACGCCCCCCCCCCCAAAGATCCCTTCTGATTCTGTTATTCTGTTGAATAAAATAACTCAAACAGAAAATGAGATTCTGCAACACTTAATTATATAAAATCTACCCTCAATGTTGTGATAGACATTTGAACCAGTACCTTTCGTGAATGACCTTGGACTCTTAAAAATGTAAGGTGTTTCAAAAAATGACAGTGTTGCTTGAATTTAATAATGGAGTATTTTTTTTAAATGGCAAAAGTTCTAGATTTAAATGTCATGCTTACTGAATCTTCTAGGATAATTCTATTTTGTATCATGTTGCTTTTGAGGTCTGTAATTCAGCAGCATTCAGTATTACTGCTTGTCACTGGAAAGTGTTATTTATGATAGGACAACCAGAAGAGAAAATATAGCAGTGAGGACCTTATAATCAGACAAATGGGATTCTAGCAAAAAAATATATAGTGTATCTCCAAGATTAGATGCTTTATAATTTTCAGTTCAATAGGCAATGCAATTATTTTTTTAAAGGAGGATTCTGATGGGATTTAAGATAATAGATGGATTAGCATAATTTGCCTGGGCAAATTAATATGAATCATTAGATTTCATATCAAAGCACATTGAAGTGCCTGCTTTTCTGAAGGAATTGTTTTATTAGAGATTCGGGTTAATGTCAGCGTTCCAAAAGCTCTGAAAACACCCCGGAGACTTTCTCCTAAGCAAGTTCGCTGGGCTCAGTATTTTAAACGCTTCAATTTCCAACTTAAATACATCCCCGGGGAGGGGGGGGGGAAGAGAATTTGTTAGCTGATGTGCTGTCAAGAAAGCCCCAGTATGACAGCCATTGAGAAGAGGTCATCCATGCTATGATTTCTGACACTCAGCCAGCAGCCCAAGTCACCACAAGGGGCCAAACAAAGAGTAGAGCCAAGCCTCCAGAAGAGAAGTTGACTGCGGGTTTAAAAGTGCTGTCAACTGACACATGGTTCACCGAAAACCAAAAGACCCTAACTTTGAGGGAAGGGCATGAAAAAGATCCAAACTACATACCCAAAAGTTTAAGGCTGTTGGTACTGCAAAAGAGTCATGATTCGCGGCTAGGTGGCCACTTTGGATTCCTAAAGACCCTCCGCTTAGCTAGGAGGCAATTTTGGTGGCCAAAGATGAAAGCTAATATAGAAGACTATGTCAAAAGCTGCTCCATTTGTGCTACTATGAAGATGAGACCAGAGAAACTTCCTGGTCTCCTCCAGCAAGTGGCAGAACCTAGCAAACCCTGGAAAGAAATCACAATGGACTTTATAGTTGAACTCCAGAAAGTGGATGGAACAGAGTGACTGTGATCAATTTGTTTTCTAAGCAAGCTCATTTCACCATTTGCTGTGGATTACCCTCTGCCAAGAAACTAGCCACATTATTTGTAAAGCAGATATATAGCCTTTGTGGAGTGCTGTGCCAAGTTCTGGAGGGAATTTTTGAGGTCCATTGGATCATCCCAGGGACTTCGCTCAGCTTTTCATCTGACTACAAATGGAGCCACAAAACTTTTGAATGCCATGGTGGAACAGTACATCAGATGCTATGTAAATTACCAACAAGAGAATTGGGAGGACTTTCTACTGTTTGCGGAGGTGGCTTACAACAATGTAGTGCATAGTAGCACTGGATTTACTCCTTTCCAGGGTACTAGTGGCATGGAATTCGTTCCTATGCCTGAACTGCCCATAGAACCCCCCTCTTCCATGTCTTTAATTGACTGGATGGATTCTTTGAAGAGGGGTTGGGAAAGCACAAAGAAAGCCTTAGCTGAAGCCGCTACAGAATATAAAAAGCAAGCTGATAAGCATAGGTCTCTTCAGCCGCCTTTCCATGTAAGAGATAGAGTTTATTTGTCAACAAAATACTTTAGATTACAGTTGCCTAATAAAAAATTAGGACCTAAATTCTTAGGACCTTTCCCTATAGTGAAAGTGATAAATCCGATAACTGTACAACTCAGCCTTCCTAGGATGTTGGGGAAAATATACCCAGTATTTCATAATAGCTTATTGAAACCAACTATCATATCTAGATTAAGACCCCAGACAACTTCTCCCCCTAAACTAGTAGTAGTACAAGGAGAAACCCACTATGAAGTGAAGAAAATTTTGGACTTTAGATTACATAGAGGAAGATTACAATATTTAATTCATTGGAAGGGGTACCCTTTGTCTGAAGCTACTCAGGTTAAAAGCTGGGATGTTAATGTGGAAGGGCTGGTAAAACAATTCCATGATAAGTTTTCTAGTAAACCAAAGGGACCTCTGGGAGGGGGGGAAGAGGTGGTTGAAATGTTTGTTGCAACTGGAATTAACCCCCTGACTGTTTCTCATTCCAGGACATGCATTTCTGCTGAGGGCGGAGAAGCCTGTCAGGTTTGGAAGCCATATTTTAAAAGGAAGTCTCCAAACTGCCAATTTTATTGGGAGGGGGGATTTCTTAGTGGAGTAGATGAGTAGACGTAACAACATTCTTTCTCAGTGAGTCAAGAACAAGTTACACTGCACCTGGATGGGGATGTCTCTAAGTGGGATGAAGAATTGATTGGATCATGTGATGGACAGATGGGGTGCAGGGGGATGGATTTTGAATTCTCTTTTGGGATGGGAAAACACAGAACACTGAGATTCGGGTTTTCCCAGATGTGCCAATATGATTTCTTCAATAAAGTTTCTTACTTGGATGGGCTTTGTTTCTGAGTACTGACTGGAAATGGGGAAGTTTTGTTGGAACACTGACAGAAGTTTTGTTTTTTTTTCCCATTGGCGTTTGGATCTCCAAGACTACAAACCTACCAACTAAGCTGGGATTTAGTAGGAATTAATCTTGAATAGGTATGTATAGGATGATATTCTTGATCTAAATATAATTTCAGAGAATATTTTAAAATAATACATTGCATTCTGATTATCTACCCCAAAGTACAAAGTTATTTACTCTGTTTTAATGAAGAACATTATCTGCTCAGGGATCACAGTGTTCTGTGTTTGTGCAACTAAATTACAGTGATTACTTTTTCAAATGAGAACTAATCATATTCCAAACTGTTCTAATAGATATGAAAGCTCAAATTCTTTCCTGAGCGCATCTACTTCTCATCCTAAAATATTACGCTATTATAAGATATACAAATCAGCTCAACTTCACCTTAACTTTGGACTTTCATCAAATGAATGAAAGAATAATTTTGTGACTAGCTTGCACAATGGCTAATTTAAAGACCCTTATTTTGGATAATTTTTTTTTGCACTTAGAAGTGTTTAAAAAATTACTTGCACAAAAGATGACACTACTGTCATCTGAGCTCAGAACTTATTTGATAGTAGGTTCTTAAAATAAGAATAAGGGCTTGTTTAAAAAGTCAGTCACACTACTATTTCCCTCTTGACAAATGGTTCTTTCCAGTTTTTACTTGAACAGGTCTAGCAAAGAGGAACCTAGTTAGCTAATTGGTTCTACTACTGAACTGCTCCTACTGTTAAGAAGATGGGAGGAGGCCTTGGGGGGCTTCCCCAACATTCAACTAGGACCATCCTTTCTGTACCTTAAATCCATTATTTCTGTTCCTGTCTCAGATGTTCAACTGCATGTTTTTATGTGACATCGTCTTAGAGTCTTCTCCTTCTTGTTGTGCCATATCCGTCAACAGATGTTGGCGATCCTTAGATTCTTGGAGAGTGTTATCCCATTCTTTGCTAGTCTTCTCTGGGCTAAGCAGATCAGCATCTCCCATCACTCCTTATCGGACTTGGTTTCTAGGTCTAATCATCCCTATTCCACTTCTCAGATCATGCTCCAATTCCCTTAAAACTTCTGGTACCCATATTTCAAGTGGGTTCAAATCATTACAGAATAAAGCACAATTATCTGCTATGATTTACTAACTATACTTCAGATTATGTATTCTATAAATTTATAGAATGCATTTATGCACACTTCTTATATTTAATTTGTAATTAGCGCCTCTTCCAAGTTTCCCCCCCACAAGTATTACTATTATGCCAGATAATACTTTATTCTTTACTTGAATACTGATTTCTGTTTCCTATGTGAAAAAAGTGGAATTTATTAAACTTTACATTGTTATTTCCAGTAACCTATCATGGTAATTCCAGATTTTCTTTTCTTGAATATTAGCTGCCCAACCCAATTTTGTATCAGCTGCAAAAGAAGTCTTTTCTCCCCTCATCCAAGACATTAACCAAAATGTTCTAGGCATAGGTTGCAGGACTTAACTTTGCACCATCCCTTTTGATGCTTCTCTTCAATTTGATGAGGAATTAGTAATGAACTCTTTTTGAACATGATGAATCTACATTGTATTATGCCATTCTCCCTATAATTTTTTGGCTTACTAATCCGAATATCATGGAGTCTTTTGATGAATCTTTTGCTCAAATCAATTTTGTCTATAACATTTCCACAACCTACTAATGAAGCAAAAGTATAAAAATTACATTAATATAAAACTTGTTTTTCTTTTGCAAGGCTGTCCTGGTTTTTAATAATCCCTGCATTATTAGATTTGTAAACTCTTAGTGTTCACAGATCTGCTCTAGAATCTTAGCAATATTCAATGTGAAACTAGCTGGTTGGGGATCCCCCTTCTGGCACTTCATCTCCTCTCTGGGATTTCTCAAAGATAATAAGCAGAAGTTCAGCCAGACTGTTTTCTGAGATGATCTGGCCATAGAGATTTGTAGATATTCTGTGTATCTGTGTATCAAACACAAAGTGAAAGTTTCAGCCAGGGCTTCACAATAAAGCAGCAACACATATCTTCTTTTCAGAAAAAAAAAGAAATAAATAAAATAGGAGCTGAATTTCTCCCCTGTTGCTACTTTAACTGAACACACAATATACTGATTCTTATTTTCTTTTATTTGTTTGAACCTATCTGAAGAAGTCTCCTCTTTGCTCTTAGCATCTTTCTTTATCGGTCACAAACTGTTGATTTGATATATATTGATGCCACCCTGGTCATATATCTCTGGGCAGCTAAAAAATTAGCTAAAAAATAGCTGATGCCTTCATGTTTTTCCTCCACCCTCTGAAAGAGAAGACCATCACCCAGACATCCTTTGCAGGTGTTGTCTTTTCACAGATGTTAGGGTTTTTAACAACCATTCTCTTACTATTTCTTTAATACAAAACAATGCAATTTGTGTTTAAAAAACATCATCTACTTTTCTTCTTGGCTGGTTGGAAAGTAGTGTACATTAGCAGCAGTGCTGTTTTATTCCACCCTCCATTAATTTTAACCAGAATGTTCCCATTAAGACCACCAAGTTCATTCCTTTGGATTTCTGTACAGATGTTAGTATTTTTTAACAAACAATGCAACTCTTTCTCTTCCTTTTCTATTGCTTCTCTTCCCTTTGAACAAATTGTATCCTTCAATTTCTGTATTCCAATCATGAAAATCATCCTACCAGGTCTCAATTATTGTCTACAATTATTTTCATGATTGGAAGTTTTAGATTGTTTGCTTTCATGTAATAAAAATTCAAGGTCATCTTGTTTACTTCCCATCTGCTTCAGTTTACCGAGACAACAAAGGACCTGATTGTTATGAGTCAATGTTCTTCCTGGTCTTTCAATGGGTAATTTAATAGAGTCCTGTTTGCTCACTCTTTCACTTATACTTGAAGCATTTATACTTATCTGAAATTTCTACTTCTGAATTTTCACATTCAATCTTGAAGTATTTAATTTAAAGCCTTTCTGGTCAAGTGTAATATTTTGTCCAAACACAAGAGTTATGAAGTTCAACCTTTTTCTTTCAGAAGTTTATTATTCAGATAAAATAGATTGTAATTCCAGGAATCAATTGTTTCCCATTAACTCTATTAATGAACATAGACTTTCCCTGCAGTAGTCTTAATTCCATTTCATGTTTTCTTCTGTGGATCAAGAAGGATGATGACTATGCCACCTGAGCCTCAAGGTTCTTCAGCTTCTTTCCTTGATCTCCAGAGACCAAACTGACACATTTCTAGCACCACCATTTATCCCCAAATATAGAAGCCAAAAGGATAACCTCTGTAGGCTTGATAAGTCTTGACAGCTGTTTCATAAAATCCCTGATTTACGCCTCTGTATTGGAGAGCAACAGCAAGGTCTGTCCCCTAAATGCCTTTGAACCTTATTTAGTCTTTCCCAGACAAAAGATGCCAGTCTAGGAAGATTCCTGTATTATTGGTAGTAGCTACTTTGAACTCTGCACACATGGACCTGGTTGTTTGCGCCTGAGACCTTGAGAGATAGCACACTTCACAAGTCAATGGGTCCAATCTGACAAATTCATTTCTAATCCTTATAAAATAAAGTTTACACCTTTTCTCAGTCCCCACTTTGGAAGGATGACTGAGGAGAAGTATTTGATGGATAAATCCCACAGCAGACAATCTGCTTCAGAGTTGAAGCTTCCTGTGGGAAATTTCAGGTGAAGTTTGTTAATTTGTGGTTAGACTTACTAGGGAAGTTGGGGGAAAGGATGTACAGTTACATACTCAAAAAGCTGGACAATATTTGGTTTTAAGGCTATGCTTGCCAGACAGAGGACATGGCATCCTTTTGCCAGTTGTCTAGTAAGTCTACTCAATTTCAGAAACCAAATAGTTTGTTATTCATTTAGCACAGAGCTGAAGCTGATGTAGAAATCCACAAAATGTCAATCACCATAAAACAGTAATGGCTCCAGTGTTGGAATGTAGTCGGTTCTCACCGGTTTGCCCGAACCGTTAGGTAATTGCTTATGCAGTTCAGAGAACCGGCTAAAAATAAAGTGCAAAAAAGGTTTTTTTTTTCCTTTCTCTCACTTCAGTTAATAGCTCTGGGCAGACAGCCAAGAACCACTTAATAGTTGCATCTGGAATGCAGCTGAT
>JANHFL010001906.1:25973-36608 GCA_032468155.1 Oxyrhabdium leporinum | reverse complement strand
ATAAATAAATAAATAAATAAATAAATAAATAAATAAATAAATAAATAAATAAATAAATAAATAAATAAATAAATTTATTTTCTGACTTGCTAGTGATCATTTCATTTCATTGGTGTTAAGGTCCCCCATTTATACTGTATTTGTCACTGATATTTTTCGTGAAATTTTGTGTAAGAAATGTTTATTTGTAAATTTTGAGTTGTTTGTTTATTATTCTCACTTTAACAGATGCAAATAAATGAGTGAGATGGGCAAATTTTCATCTTTCATTTAGTTGCATAATAATTGTGCACATATAGATATTCTCGTAAGAATGCTAAACCTCACTTTTACTATCTTAAATATTCAGGTTTGAGGTTTATTAACATTTTTGGATTGACTGAGAGCACTGCAGTTGTTCAATAATGAAATTAATCCTCCAAAATACAATTTGCCTAATAATTGTGCACAGAGTGTATTCTAGGTGCAACAGATACATGCATATATTTTTCTGCAATTATATTGATGTAAAAACAATGAAAAATAGTTCAAAGAATGGGTGCTCAGACAGGGTTTTGGATGCTGTATACAGATGGGTGGATGCTTCAATAAATTATAGAGTTTTGATTTATTTTATCTTTTCAATGAAATCCATCTCAGTTTTAGGTTTGTCTATGTTTTCGGTGATCACTAACTTTCCAGTCTTAAAAGTATTATGCATGAACTGTATTACCATACTATACTCTTTTTGGAAATTGTTTACCTCTCACCCAGTTAATAACATTTTTAAATCCCTTGTTTTTCATGGTATGTATAAAATAACAGTTTGCACATGTGCTTTTCCTGTACTGAACATTACTTGTCTGTACTGATTTTCATATGGGATTTTTAGTGGAAAGGGACCATAGAAATGGTTCCAATTTTATAATGAAGTAAACAGCATTTCATAGTGTTGTGTCAATAGTAAACTGAAGAAGAAAGAAGGAAAGAAAAATAACTCCAGTATGTTGTCTGGATCAGATTTCTACTGTTTAGCCAAAATACACATTTTAGAAGGGAATATATTTCCTTGGTTTTCCTACACACGTAAATAAATTATTGTACTATACAGAAAGAACTAGTGAATTCATTTCTTGGGGAGAGGGTGAGAGCGTTATTATGTTTCATTATTGTGTGGAGAAAGGTGTTTATTCCTTTACATTAAAACATAATTGTTATATTTAAATATTACACATGAAAATTAAAAAAAATGTACATACAATTGCTAGGTTTCATTATCTGAAAATTATAGTTAAATTCTGTGAAATTCTAGAAAATTGGCCTGTCTTTGTAATTTTTTTATATTGCAATACTTTGGCATTATCATCATCGTTCCCTCTTGAGGACAGGATTACTCTATGAATAGGAATAATCCCTATTCAAGAAGATCTCTATTTCTGGCACCAACATAGCAAACAAACTAATAACTCTAAAGGATCTTCCAGCTTTTCCTTATTATGATGAACTCCAGATTCTCTTTCCTCTCAAGATTCACCAGTTTTTCCCTTATCACTGACAAAAATCTAAGTCTAACCCTAACCCTAACCCATCCCTACTTGCAGAGATATAATAAGCCACCTTAATTGGGGTGGCTGTGATTTCCAAAGTACCAAAAGGCAAGAGGAGAAACAATGGATGGAAGCTAACACAGGACAAAAGGAACTTAGAACTAAGGAGAAATTTTCTAACGGTGAGAGCAATCAATCAATGGAACAATTTTCCTTCAGACGTTGTGGATGCGCCATCACTGGAGGCTTTCAAAAAGAGACTGGACAATCATTTATCTGAAATGTTATGGGGTCTCCTGCTCGAGCAGGGGTTGTACTAGAAGACTTCCAAGGTCCCTTCCAAGTCTTATTATTCTATGTTCTATGATTTCCCCATCCTGAAAATAATTCATGAGGATGATTTTCCCAATGTTGGCAGTTTGCCTGCTAATTTTTCAGAAGCAAAGGAAGATTTCCTGGAGCCAGTCCAGGATTTTCAGGGCCTGGGTTTATATACAGTATTTTTCCAAACAAAACATCTGATATAATGCTTTAACTGATGCATTTATTTTGTTAGTTCTGTTTATTTTCCATGCATTAATGTTGCTTTGTGTTTTAGTTTTGTTAGTGTCCCAAAGAGGTTTTTAGTTGACCAGAGGGACCAAAATATTTTTCTTTACAAAATAAACATCCTTCCTGTTGCATTTGTCCTTCCTCATTCTATTCTTACAAATGGTTTATTTTCTGCTGAGTGAGTAACAAGGGCAAAATAGGAAGAAGAAAGGAAGAAAGAATTCTGAAAACTTTGGTATAGCCCAAAAAAAGTGAAGTAGTGACAACAGTTTATCAGTTCTTTGTACTTAATGCCATCCTGATGTAGCAATAGAAAGTAAGATTTCTGATAATATTTTCCATGGAAACAACATAGTTCTGCCCATAGTTCCTTCCATTACAGTCTTTACAGCCTTCATGTCTGAATAGCAAACAAATGTGTCAGTTTGGTTGCTATGATCATATTTTCTGTTTTCTTCCCATTTTTGATTCAAGCAAGACTGGTTAAAAACAAGACAGGCAAAGGAAATTCAGTATCTGAAACTGTCACTCCAAATATTCTAGCCAGCAGGCTGAAAACAGGCAGGAACATTTTGCACAGTTTGGATGGGTACAGCACTCAAATCTGCACTAAGTTTCTGTTTGAGTAAAACATCTTTACAGCTGATTTCTGAAACGTTGCAACTTATTTTTCACCCCATTTAAATTTCCCCTAAATTCTATCCAAAGACCTCTGTTATAAGATCCTAAATCCATCCAAGTCACTCACACTTTGACTTTCTAAGTTTGCTTGCAGGTGCACCATTCTGAAGTGTTTACGATAAGTGAGGCTTTTCAGCATCGTGGGAGCAGACCTTTGTTGTACAAAATGGCCTTTCCTTCCTTTTCTTTTCTGGGAAGTTCATATGTCCCTCCGCATTTGATTGGGAGACTCCCTCAATCTTCTGGAGCACATTTACAAAACATGCAGAATTAAAAAATCCATCCATTCTCACCACTACATTGGTTCCAACTGTGATTCAGATAGCAGTTCCCAAATTTCTGAGAAATCTCTCGCATGTTTTAAAATTGTAAAAATGGGTAACTAGAAATGTTAATCCACAAAGCACTCATGGATAACCAATCTCCAACCCAATCACTTGTGAGAGAAGAATAGATGAAGAGAACACAGAGAAGTTCCCTGAGGATGGGCTCCAGCATGAGTCCGAAAGCTCAGAAGACTAAACCTCTGATCCCGGTGACTGATCCAGATTGGACCCTGCAACGTTATCCTGGGACACTTAGGTTTGCCTTCATTCATGAGAAGAAAAGATGGGTTAATTTTCTCACAAAAATGGGAAAAACTTAACTCTGTCACAAAAACTGCTGGAGATGACATTGGGCCCTACATTGTTAATTAGTAAACAATGAATTAGAAAGTGATCTTTAATTCAAGCACAAATGTTTGTAATAGCAAAGGAACCAGGAACAACTGAAGACATTTGACTTTGGAGTCCAATCGCAACAGCTTTTCCTTGTGTAGATATAGAGTTGAACATTAAATTTCAGCCCCTCAGGCGGTTGTAAGAAATATGAATCAAGGAAATATTTCTAGCTCATTTTAATGCAATGTTCTTCTTTAATTGGTATTTTTCCCAACTAGAAAATAAATAATGTTTTAAAAATCATGTTTTGAATGATAAATGGTGGCAGGATTACTGTATGTCCAAAGATAACCCCACAGTGGAAGATTGGATAATAAAATTGATAGAGCTTGTCCAGAGAACAAAGCTGACCTGTTTGGTCAGGAGGGAACAAAAAGGATAAAGACCTTTTTGAAACTCTGGAAACCTTATATGGATTTTTGTTGAAAGAAGAAATGACTGAATTGATGAAAAAAAGGGAAGGGAAAGATGGCAAACGCTCAACTGCTGAATGGCTGAACTCGTAATTCTATTTTTTTTCCCTTCAATACTTTTTACTTTTATTGCATTTAAAAATTATAACAGTTCTAAGCAAGAATGTTTTGAAAAGAAATCTTAACATATATAACTTCTATGTTCAATCTCAGTACCTTTTGGTAGCCAAAACAGACTTAAAATAGGTCTCGGATCAGCCCTTGACAATTGATTTCCACAATAATTTCAAAGCTGATGTAAAATTACATAGCTATGCCACCTTGAGCTCCTGACTGAAAGTGGAATCTAAATTTAGAAAATAAAACTTGTGTTTTAAATATCCATTCAACTGTTCTAGGGGCTGCTTTTAAATCTGAAAATTATGGGCTGAAAAATGGGCTGAAAATTAGTACTAACTGATAAGTGACTTACTAGGTGGAAAGTGTTGAGTCTAATTGTTTCAAGATTTGGGTTACAGTTTGCAGTCGTCTTATGCATTATTAAATTCTTATGGTTGGAGCCTTGTTCATGAAAGCAAAAATGGTTCTAAAAATTATTTCAAAATGTTATCATGCTGGTTTTCCTAGTATGCAGCCTGGTTCTGTCTGTTTGCTCAACCTTTCCGCTGAGTTTGATGAAATTTGTGAGTAAAGGAAGGAAGCCTTAATAGATTGAACAACTGAAGCTTTGTTAATGAATCAGTGAAGCTGACCTTAATTAAGGAGGGTCAGTTCCAATTAGGAGGCTGAATAGTACAGACAACCTCTACTCGCACGTTATTTTTGCTCAGTTAAAATCCCAGCTGAGGAACAAGGAAAATGTTTATTTCAGAAAGAATAGATTAAGATTGATACTGTATGCAATCTAACCAGTCACATACAGAAGTAACTTTTCCTTCTATCCGGCAGCTTGATTAAAAATCAGGATGGCAGGCATGGTGGCACAGTGGTTAGAATGCAGGACTGCAGGCAAACACTGCCCACAGCCTGGAGTTTGATCTTTACCAGTTCAAGGTTGATTCAGCCTTCCATCCTTCTGAGGTCAGTAAAATGAGGAACCAGATCTTAGGGGCGATATGGTGACATTGTAAACTGCCCACAGAGTGCAGTAAAGCACTATGGGGTGGTATATAAGTCCAAGTGCTATTGCTATGGTCATGCAATTAAAGCCCTACCCCTTCAGATGTGCATGCAACACGGGTGCATGAATGAAGAGCAGGGCTTCAATTGTACAAATGTGTCTGCCATCTTGACATTTTTAACTTCCTTCCTGTGGATGCCTTCCTCCCATCCTAATGTCCATTTCCATTCTACTGCTCTTCTGTGGGGAGTCATAGAGAAGCACTTGGACAAACCATGCAGCAATTGTTACAAACTGCATGTTTTAAGTCTGAGAAAGAATGGCAACTTTGGAAATTCAAGTTGCCTCCACCTTACCTCCCTGGGATATTAGAGGGAAGGCAGGGAAAACACAGTTAGGCTTTCAAGCTTCTGTTACCATAATCTATAACAATCAAGTAGAATTTGGGTCACTCTTAAGGTGCCTGTCTTTTGATCTGGTCTACTTGAAGGACTGACATCTTTAAAATGGAATATCCCTCAATTATACCAATCATATCTTCTCTTTGTGAAAATAAAAGAAAATGTAAAATGTATTTAACTAACATCGCCAGAGTAGAAATTGTTTGCCAACATCCAGCTTGAGTATCCAAATAAAAGTCCAGGATCACGTCTTTTCTGAAAGGCTTACTGTTTATCGAACACATAGCATGGTAATGGTGAAGTAAAACTAACTCTGATTTTCTCAGACAACAGTTCATAGTATTAAACAATTAAGTTCCCAGCCGAACCCCCAGGAATCCATGTAGACCATGTAAACAAGTTCTCTTTGTTATGGGAACCATCTTCCTTCTTCTTCACACCTGTTGATAAGTCCTTGAAAAGTTTCCAGACTCCCATGAGTTTCAATGAACTGCAGAAGTTTCATTTCTCCAAGTAACCCATTCATAATCAACACCTCCCCCACTACTCTAATGATAAGTTGAAACAAAGAGGCACGTAGCTGCCAATGCTTCACTCCTGACATTGTTAGCACTTCACTCTAGTTGCCAGTGGGTCTTTACTACCCACACCTACCTTCTATGCTGAGCTGCTCTCTGTAAGACCTTCTGGGTCCTCACCTTCTGCTGCTGAGATTTTTTTCAGGGATGTTATAACTTGCAAACAATGCCTTTAAGCCAGCAATCACTGGAGGCACGCTAGCATCCTGCAGAGTGAATGTCCTGGCAGAAAGGATGATAACCACCTACTATTAAATGCCCTTCCAATTCCATGTGCAAGAGCAGCACCAACCTTTTCAATTGCCTTCCAATGAATTTGGTGATGGCGAGAGGCTGAGACTGCCAACACAACTGATACTTTAGCTGATGGAATAGCTTACGCTTTATTGGCAATGTCCTCATTGATCTATGGCCAGAATAGCCATCTCATGCTCATTTCTTACACTTTTTGATCCCTAAGTGACAGCTGCATCTGCTGCAAACCACAATGACATCATTATAAAAATGCTGCCATTACATACTTGTGTCCCAAGAGTCTGATGCAAATACGTAAACTGCAGCATTTGCAAAATGATATCACTACTCCTCCCTTCCCCAGCTAAACGACCTTTGTGAAACTTCAAAAGCATCTCACTTTAGAGGCTTTGTGGATCACTATTTTGCTTCCATTGGAAATATTCCCCTATGTCATAAGTGTGACTTGAATACACCTTCATAGCAACAGCATATCTGACGTGGGTTTCAGGCCAGTGCTTGATAATCACATAATAACTTCAGCTTATCCTTGATTTGCTACAGCATCCTGTCTGCAATAGAAAGGAACTGAACAATCATAACAAAGTCACTCTCTGAGGTTGGCTTCCTCTGCACGGGAGGCAATATAACTCATGAGAAGACATCTGCTATGAACATCGATTTACCTAGAGTGCAGAGAAACGAATCAGATTTTTACAGCTTGATCATCATTCTTGAAATTGAATTCATTCAAAGGTTTGTCAAAACTTTGATTGCTGGTTTGTGGTATGTTTCCCCATGCTCTTCATGTCCGTATATTGCGGTCCTTAAACACACAAGCAATATTCTGTTTCAGGCTTGGTCTGTAAGGATGAGATGTTTCTGGAATTCCCTGGGGCATTAACTTTTAACACAGAAGCAATCTTTAATTTTTTGTTGAAGTCCACAATTCTTCCTGCAGTACAATGCAGGCTACTCAGGGCTTTTTTTTTTAAAAAAAAAAATCAAGAATGTCTCACAGGGATGTTGTTTATTGGTCGGGGTATGTTAAAAAATGTTTAGGTAAATTAATTATTCCCAGAAATCTTTGCCCATTTTTCTTAGAGTATCCATACTACATTCTTAAGCTATTCCTGTCCTGTCCTCGGGTTGCCTTGATTCTAAGCCAGTTTAAGAAAATCCAGTCTGGACTGAGATATTTTGGCAAGAGTTTGCAAGGTATTTAGTTCAAACTGCAGGCTCCAGCCATATCCTTCAATCAGACAATTCTCCTGCAGCAATGTCCTTCCATCGTTCTATATCAGAAAACCAAAGGCCAATAATTTTCCTTCCTTTTATGCTTTTATACGTAGGCTCACACATGGGTTAAAATGGATTCAAATGATTAAAACAATAAGAGTAATAGGGGAGGATGGGATGGGGGATGGGGTTAAACCTGAAAAATTCTTTGTATAAAACTCATTCAATAAAAAAAAAAGAGTAATAACAAATAAAATAAACTGCCAGCTTGTAGAGCCGTATAAAGTGAAATTAAACTTACATATGCAAAGCTAAAGCATAAAATGTACATAGGTGCAGGATAACAGCCAGTTTTAAAATAAAAATATGACTCCTTGTATTTTCCCAACTGTTCTAGAATGAAGTCTGTTGCGGCCTCTGATATAGCATACAGTATATTTTTCTAGCTAGCATATGGATTATGACACTTATGTGACATGCAAGATGTCTCCAGTTCAAAACCTAGAAGAAGTTGTACAAATATAAGTATTACAACTACAATTGAGCCCAAAATTTATGTTGCTAAGTGAGAAATTTGTTAAGTGAGTTTTGCCCATTTTATGATTTTTCTTGCTATGGTTGTTAAGTGAATCATCGCAGTTATTAAATTAGTAGCCTGGTTGTTAAGTGAATGTGGCTTCTCCATTACTTTGCTTGTAAAGAGATCGCAAAAGGTGATCATATGACTCTGGAACACTGCATCTGTCATAAATAGGAATCAGTTGCCAAGCGTGCGAATTTTGATCACATGACCATGGGGATGCTGCAACAGTCATAAGTGTGAAAAACGGTCATAAGTCCCTTTTTTCAGTGCCATTGTAACTTTGAATGGTCACTAAAGGAACTGTTGTAAGTCAAGGACTACTTCTATACATGGTCTATTCTTTTCCTTTTCTTAACTACCTATCTTTTTACCACCCCCTTTAGAAATGTCTTTTCAATCATTTCATTGTCATTTTTCCAATCCCTCAAGAGATTGGAAATGTAAGTATCTTGAGGAGGGAAAAACAGTAATCAAAAGAAGCAAACAAAAAGCCCTTCCTTCCAGGTTTCAAACTGGGAATATTCTGCACATCAACTGTGCTGATGAAAAAATTCTGCTGGAGCAATAGTTGTCAGAGACTTTTTCAGAAAAAAAAACCTGTGAAAATGGTGAGGGCCCATTCCTGCATCTGAAAAGTAGCCAATCCAAGTGCCAGGGATGTCCTAGAAACAAGTAAAGCATGGCAACTGCACCTGAGGTGACAGAAACAATAAACTGATTGACTGATTGATGATGTGCCATAAGGTAGTTTCCAACTCTTAGCAACCTCATTGATAGACCTTCTTCATGACAATCTACCTGGTCTTTCAGGTTTTTCGATGATGCCCCCGTCGCCACTGTAATAGTACCTTGCTGTTGGTCGTTGTCTTTTTTTCCCCCTTCCATATTGGTCATTTGTACTTTGAGTGAGAACTTTGGGTTGATTTGTTTGATGAACCATCAGTTTATTTTGTTGGCTGTCCTGGTATGCTCAAGAGTCTTCTCCAATATCTAAGTTCAAAGGTGTCCATACTTTTCCTATCCTTCTTCTTCAAAATCCAATTTTTGCTTCCATGGAGTGTTGCAGGGAATATTGTGGCTTGAGCAATTATCAGAACAGAACAACAACCCCAGAAATTGTATTTGTGGTAAGTGTTTACCCACAACATTCCTGCCCTCCAAAATGGTTGCTAGCCTCTATTGTTCACAGCAAAACTTGATAGTCATGATGCACTTTGGATGGAGGTCCCAATTTTCTTCTCCTCAAGTTTAGCTCTTCGCTAGCAATGACATCACTCAGGAAGGTAAGTCCCGGCATCCCCCTCATATGTCTGTCTAAATTTAACTTTAAATTGGTACCTTATTTCTACAAGATTTCCTGAAGTCTTTTCTCTGTGATGGTCCCATACCATTTTTTTTAAGTGAGTATCAGCACTTTATGTACTGGAAAACAAAGCAATTCCACTTGGAAACTGAGAAAACTGTAAAGACAAAATAAAGAATTGAAATAAACAATGTGGAATTCTGAATTTCAGATGCCCAAAACTGAATGACACATTTTACTAGAGAAAAAGAAAGTGCCATATGATCTCTAGTGAGGATTTGAAATGCTTTATTTGATAGCCTTGTTAAGCTTAAAGAATCTACGTATTCATTACTTTGCTATTAAGTTTATACAAAATGATTTAAAAAATCCACCTGTTCTGCAGGTTCTTGAGCTTTTCATACAACTTTAATGTTTCTAGCTTCCTCATCTCTTCCTTAAGCTGATCATAATATGAGAGGCATTTTTTTCCTGAAAGAACAGAGTGCATTTATCTACCTGTAAGTGAAGTTCCCTTGGCAGATTGCCTAGTCCTATAAAGACATTGTGATATAAGAAAAGAAAGAATTTGTATTCTTGATCAACTACAAAAACAGGTTGGATCAAGTTTAAGTTTTGTACAAGCAGCCATATCTGTGATAATCCATCTATGTCTAGGTGCTACATGAAATGTCAATTTAAATAATATTTGCAATTTACTGCCATATAACTGATATCTGTGGGTTTAAATAGGCTGTTGTAATATTTATTCAAGTGAGAAGAAATTTTAATCTAGGACTCAGGCTTAATGATGATACTTTGAAAAAAAATGTTGAAGTCAGTCGAGGTTACTGATCTTGTAATCCGTTTAAAGAAGATGTTTGTGCCATGTGCCTTGTACTGCTGAATATATCTACTATTTTGAATTTTCTGAGCCCACAATGTCTGTATAAAATTTCCCGCAAACAGTGTTGAACCATTTGAGCAATGCATACATTCTGCATCAGACTGAAAAATCAGTGTTCTCTCTGGCATAATAAGACTTTCTAAGTGCAGTACATTGTCCATAATTATGGGTGCCTGCTACGATTCCCACATTTTTGTGTTGTGTTCTTTTTCAGAGATCATGAATAAGACTTACCAGGTAGAACACAGAGGAAATATGGCCAGATAAACTAATTCTACTTTATTGTAAAGTGTCAGCTTTGGAAGCCATAATTGTGAGGCCTCTGCAAGCTGCCACAATAAAGTGTATGGGAAATAAAGGGGGTTTACTTTCTCATGTAGTTAGAAGATAATTTAGA
>JANHFL010001906.1:13070-25873 GCA_032468155.1 Oxyrhabdium leporinum | reverse complement strand
TGTGCCAACATGGTTTCTTCAGTAAACTCTGATTTGGATTAATTACTATCTGAGTGCTGAGCGGTTTGTTGAAACTTTGATGGAATGCTGATAGTAAGCTTCCATTAACAGAACCTTGCAAATCTTTAACCACAGTTCTCCTGCTGGAACAACCTAGGGAGGATCCCTCCTGAGCCTCTTGCTCCATCCACTATGCAGCTGTGAGCTATGCTTCCTTTTATCTGATGGTTCCCTAGGTATCATCTCTTCACCAGGTCTCCCAAGGTCATTCCCACATACCACGACACATAGATTCTCAAGCACAGTAAACTGTAATTTCAAACTCTTTATTATGTAATAATTTTATCCATTCCACTGTAATTGTTACCCATTTTATTTCCATCTCCACTCCACTTCTAAGTCTTTTTCTTCCTGTCTGTTGCAATGTCTCTTGGGATTTGCAGTACTGCACTAGTTCCTGCCTCAATTCCATATTTCTTGGAAGAAACCTTTGTATTTGGCTGTTTCAACTTTCAACTTCTTCTTTACGCTTTTAACTCGTGACCAACTTCCTTATGAATTCTTCAATTCTTCCTTGGGTATTTGTCCTTTTTGTAGATTTATAAAGCCTTTCCACAATTTCTGTTTCATGCAGTAACACTTTCAGCCTAAATTATCTCAAATTCTAAAATATCTGTCTCTACTTAGTCTTCAAAACTAAAGGCTCCTTTAAGAATTCTTACTTCAAAGATATGTTGCTTTATAGTTTAACCTATTTTTGCACGCAAAGGAAAAATCAGTTACTTTCAAATGTTTCTATTGCTTGGCCTGTGATACTGTACTTTAAATTTGTCTTTCTTCCACTAAACATCTGAAGGGAATAATTTTCATCTGCCAGTTTGAATATTATTACGAGCCTCAAGTGCTTTTATTCTCAAATACATGACAGAAAAAATAATAATGATTTAATGTTATCACTGTTAAATCAACTACTACTGTAGCAGAATGCTGCTTGAAAGGTTGCCTGAATTCCTCCGGAAGTTCTGCAATATTCCCAGATCATTGGAGAGGAATCTACAAAATGCTTCTAACAGGAATTCTGGGAGTTGAAGTCCGCACATCTTAAAGTTGTCAAGGTTGTTAAATGTTGCCCTAGTGCTTCTCAACCTTGACAACTTTAACACATATGGACTTCAACACTCTGGCTGGGGAATTCTGTGAGCTGATGTCCAAACATCTTAAAGTAGCCAAGGTTAAGAAACACTGCCTTAGAATAAGAAAGCAAAATTATTTCCATAGTGACTCTCTCATTTGAATCCATGCAAGGTGGCTTGTGTTCCTGATAATTATAGGCTCACGAGAGAGATTTATTTATTGTGCAGTAAATGTTCAGCCAAGAATGTATATTATCAGACCACTTCCACCAACCCCCAGATACTTAACCTATCCTAGACTCCGATCTAAGTTTGTTTCAAAGTTTTGAATTATTTTAAATTAGCCTAATGACTAGATTGCTTACTGGCAACAGATAGTGAAAAGAATTAAAGTATCTTCTCTTTCTAACACTAGTAAATATATCAAATATATATTGAAATAAATATTAGCCATAGCATTAAAATCTGCCTTTATTTATGTGTATCTAGAAACTCTTTATGTAACTGTGATATCCCTTCCATAATATCTCCATTGCCATGCCAGGACAGATAATGCTATTTTAGTAATGGATGAAATCTAAGTACTGGGGCAACCATGGGTATGTCTCATGTCATACCCTGAACTATCAAATACCATTCGGGATAAAATAACACCACGTGAAGAATGGTGAGCAATTTTGATTGAATGATTGATTCACTTTGTGTAGCCACCCTATCTCAACAAGTGAACAGTATAATAATTAAAATGCCAGTTTAATTGGTCTAGTGGTTAAGGCACCACTCTAGAAACCAGGAATCTAAGGAGTTCCACCTTAGGCATGAAAGCTGACTGAATGACTTTGGGCCAATGACTCAGTCTCAGTCCAACTCGCTCCACAGGATTTCGTTATGCGGAAAGTGGGAAGACAAAGGAGTATTAAGTATGTTCACTGCCTGGAATTAATTATCAAAATAATAAAGTAAACAGTTACAACCATAAATATAACAATTAAAATGCATGACATGCAGATGATGAAAGATTTGGGGGCAAGATGAAATGTTCTACAATTTTTTATCCCATCTCAGAATTTTCTAGGGATATTGCAGGAAATAAAGGAGTCACTGAAAGCCCTAAATGTGCAGCTTCCAGAAGGCAAATGGTGGCACCAATGGGGAATTGTCAGGTCTAAGCCCAAATATGACACAGTAAAATCCAACTGAGTCCAGTACTTTATTTGCTTACGCCTAACAGACAGAATATTGCCAGATTAAAGTTATTACCTTCTAACCTAATTGATATACCCTGAGAGTTTCTGCCTTGAACCTTCTCTTCCTTCCCCTCGCCAGTTCAGGACTCTTATATTGGCCTCTTTTGGGAATGTGCTGTCTTCTCACTGGAAGCCACGCTGCTACCACTGACATTCCCTTCCCCTCCTTTTCCAGCTGCACATTCTACCACAGGGAATTACATTGTTCCATTAAGCTTTCTGAGAAGATGCTACATCTATTTGAAAGCTACAGAAAGAAGGGATTGGTTGTAAACTCTACCCATATATTATCCTGTATGTAAGTAAGAGAAGGCTTATTTCTCAGTGGAGGTTCATTTCTCAATGATAGGCCATTCAATGAAATGTGAAATATTGTAATCCTGGGGAGGGTGAGAAAACAAGCTTTATCTTTTTTAATTATAATAAAGTATGCTTTTGGAAAGGACATTGATAGCTATATTATACTTCTGGTTTAAAAAATAATAATGTTCACAATCTGCCATGTCAAAATCAAAAACAGTATTGTATCTTAAAGCGGAATTGATAGCAAAACTGTCTTGGTTCCAGTCTACTTCTGCTGCCATATAAAAGATACTGTTTTGGGGCATATAATGTGAAGTCAGATACAGCAGTGTAACCACATTTTTAAGAACCAGAAGACACCATAGTATAGTATGGCTTGGATCCAGACTTAGTAATGCTTCTTAGGTGGTTTGAAATCAGTGGGATTTTAACTACTAATGATGACAGAGCCAGTGTTGGTCTAATGATTAAGGCACCAAGCTAGAACTCAAAAGATTGTGAGTTCCAATGCTAGCATAGACACAAGGGGCAGCTAAGTAACTTTGGACTAGTCCCTCTTTCTCAGCCCTAGAAAGCAGGCTCTTTATTTATTTTTATCTCACTTTTATTACTTTATAAATAAAGGTGGCAATAGCCAACCACTTCCAAAATTGCACCAAGAAAATAGCAGAAAGATATCCAGGAAGTTGCAAGAAGTCGAGACTTGAAGGCATAACAACAAAACAAGAACAAAACAAACCAAAGTCCTATTGTTTTCAATGGTTTGCTCCTCTAGGTATGATTAAGTCTGAATCCAAGAGCATGTAGTTTCCTGGCAGCCTATTTCTCAATTTTTGCATCCACCTCTTGGGGACAAGGGGGTGGGGGGGAGGGTCATTTTATTATTTCAGTTTTATGGAACACTTATTCTCAAGAGCACCCACAGATCATTCATCTGTTCGTTTGACATGATGATTCACATACAGTTTTCTTCTTTTTTTTCCTTCCAAAAATTAAGGTTAGATGATGGTAACTCTACAGCTGCCAGTCACCAAGTTTGGTCAAAACAAGCAGACGTATAACATAGAGTTCAGTATCACTTGATGACTCAGGCATCATACAAGTTTAATAAATTATTGCTCTATTATTAGAATCTTCATTATGTGCTTCCTTGTGGTGGTGGCAAGCTTAAAGTCTAATACTGTCTAATAAGCACACATCTATTTTGTAATGATTTTCTTTCTGGCAGGCAGCAACCCCTATTTTAGGCCTGCTCTTTAACTGTAACCATAACACCAGCCATAGCTGTCCCTTTATAATGGATCACTGCTCTGCCTGGACAACAGGTGTTTTGCTTTCCAACTAATCTCTCACCTCCATTATCCACTCCATTTAATTCATCTGAGAGCTGTTCTGCATAAACTAGGTCTTGACATAAGGCTTACATTTAATTTTTATATTAGCAACAGCCTAAGGCAACTTGGTGATAATTTCAATCCATCCCACTACTAGGCTTTGAAATGATTACACGGTAGAATGCAACAAGGGCTGAAAATGAGAAGCACATGTTCCAGAGGGTTTTTATTATTATTATTCATGCAGTCATGTGCCAGTGAAGAGAAAAGCAAAGGAGAACGAAAAGTTGTGTGGAGGCCAATCTTTCGGCAAGCAAATACAATTTCCCCGGCTGTCTGCTAAAAATGTTGCCCCAAATCAGGGGGGGCAAACTCGCGGCCCAGGGGCACTTGCCACACTCACCCCCAGTTTAGCAAAGGGGAAAAAGCTGTGATACATCACGTGACGACAAGTGACACTGCAAGATTGACACTCCTGCCCCAAATGGATAGGCTCTTGCTATGTAAGGGTCCCTGCATAGGGGCTGGGGAACTCACGACTGGAAATAGTACATGGGATAAGAAGACTTGTCCATCCTGTCCATCCTTAGTTCTGCTTTCACTATAGTTTTTAAAAACTTAATCTGTGTAGTTTTGATGTTGTAATATTTAAATTATTTTTCTACTTGTTTTAATAATCTGTACGCTGTTCAGAGTCACCTTACAGGGAAGATAGACAGAATAAACATTTAAACAAATAAATAAACATGAGGCTATATTCCCCTTTAAAAGTAATCACTTATATATTTTTGCTTCCTTGTAACACTTTAACAGTGAGATGTTTAAATACAATTTTGGAGGGCTCCTGTTGCTCCATGCCCAAATCAAACAAAAAGATACAACATCAGTTTTTCCCCCAATGTATTACTATTATCCTTCTCATCTTTCCTGTTACCTTCTCCTATGGTATCTTACGACTATCAGTTTGTTGATTGTATCTTGACTTATGATTGTATCTTATGATTTATGATTTATCATTTTGTTGCTGAGAGCTTATGCACTGGAGACAAATTCCTTGTGTGCCCAATCACACTTGGCCAGTAAAGAAAAGAATATTCTATTCTATTCTATTCTATTCTATTCTATTCTATTCTATTCTATTCTTTCAGCCACTGAGCTGTTGGGGAATAAAAGTGCCTCAAATTTATGTCTTCCAGGGGAAGTTACTACTGCAGTTCTAACTTGCAATGCTATTCATTCATGAATTGCACAAGAGAATGGATTTAATGGATTTCTTAATGCCGATTGTTTTGCTCCTTGGATCCTGACTCACGTGCAGAAATCTCTCTCCCGTGCAATGATTTGCTGGTGTGATATAATACTTTATGCTTGATTTGTTTATATAGGTAAACGTTTTCGACTTATGACCACAACTGGAACCAGAATTTTGGCTGCTAAGCAATATGATCATTAAGCAAGTCATAATGAGATAGGACCAATTTTACAACCATTTTTACCATGGTCGTTAAGCAAATCACATGGTCATTAAATGAACCACACAGTTCTTATGCAAATCTGGCTTCCCCGATTGACTTTGCTTCTCAGAGGCTGACTGTGAAGGTCACATATCGCAATCATGTGACTGCAAAATGCTGCAACCATTGTAAAGGTGAGCTGGTTGCCAAGCAACCAAATTGCTATCATGTGTCTGCAAGGATGGTGTAATAATCGTAACTTTGAAGATGTGTCATAAGTCACTTTTTCCAAGGCTCTCATAACTTTAAGCCATTGTTTAAATGAATGGTCATAAGCCAAGTACTACCTATAACTCCACAAATAATTTATCTGAGATCATTTCTTATTTCTACATCCCCCCCCCAAAAAAAAACAACCCAGATATTACTAAGGTTTAGTTGAAGTGGGACTTGGAAATTTATAATACCACAGCATCTAATTGATGATGTGCCACGATCATTGTTTTTTTAAACATTTCATAATAATAATGCAATAAAATACATGGTCAAGCACATTATCCTGGATGTGACATTTCACATAGCTAGCATAAAGTCCCCTTGTAAAAAAAAAAAGATCTAAAAGGTCTTGAAAGCTGAAGTTTGAAAATGGTAAACAACCATTCCCCTTTTTTTATATCGCAAAGAGGATAAATGTATTTGTATCTGCTGTCGCTGATGTGAGTGGAAATTACAGAAAATAAGTGTGGTTTTCTTTTGTCTCATCGCTTGTGATATCAGCAGAACATAAGCTTTCTTCTGCCAAGTTGTACATGTTCATTTATGACTCCACACTGATGCCTTAAGCTACGTTTTATCTTTTCTAGTCTTTATTTTCTTGGTAGAGCAGAAAAGCTCTTTGGAAGTAATAGGGCATATCTTATTCTAGCAGTGAACAAGCTTTTCTCACAGATGCAGCAGGGACCAAAGTTGGATGTTTCCTTGCAAGTTGATCCATGTGTCAGACTTTCCCAGACTGATGTTGGAACAAAAAAGCTTGCCAAAGAACATTCAAGGACACAGGTCTGATAAGATTCAGGACTTTTATTTGCACATATTAAAGAAAGGAAACCAACTTATGCAGACTCTGGGATTCAAGCAGTCCCAAAGTTCAAATCTCTATCTTTCTTCCCCCCCACCCCCACCTCTCCCTCTCTTATGCCAGAATGAACTTAGAGCTTCTCTTTGTTCAGACTGAAAAGTGCTGGCACTTGTGCAGTATTATTGCAACAGACAAGTCTGCTCTCAGGCACGTTGCTTTCGACCTGGCCAACTCTGGTGGGATGAGACCTGGCTAAAACAAAATCTGGCTAGCATTCATCTCATTCTGAAAAAGATCCACAGGGAGGTGAACTACAAGGTGGCCAAGGAGTTACTTTTATCTTTCTTCAACTTTAAGAAACTCATTACATTCACAGCACTTCCAAGATCTTGGGACAGTAACGGCTTCTGAACATTCATGTGGTTTAGGTATGCAAGCCAGTGCCTATCAGTTCCCTCATCTGGTAGTGATGGGACACTTGCAAAAGATTGTGCAGTCCAGTGGCACTGAGTTCTAGAGGCAAATCCAGGTCCAGTACATCAAGTCAATAGGATTAAGCAAGGGGAGACAACAGATGGTCTGATGGGACAGCAGCCAGGAAGGTCCAGGAATGCCTTTTTTTCTGAATCACATCAGGCTGGACAGTGTGTCTCTCCCCCCACCCCCACCCCCCAACATTTCAGTTATGTGCAGTTGAATAGTTGGAAGCAACTGTTTATACTGCATATAGAAAGCTGAGTCATTTTCCCCATTGACATTGCTGGAGGTGATTTATAATAGCCCTGTAATAGTTCTGTTTTAGCAGCCATTCAATCTCAGAACCAGCATTTAGGAGGTCCAAGGGAAAGGGGCCTTCTCTGTCCATCATCAGCTGTTATCATATCTTGACAGCAAGAAATCTATCTAGTCTAGAAATCCAAGTAGTTCCTGAATGTGCTTGCCCCAAAGAGTTTAAATACCTCCCTAAGCAATTCTTCTCCTCAATTATACGTAGTGTAACTAAGATGGGGTTACTGAAACTCTTCCCATGTTTCTCCTGTCCCTCGGACTCCAGAATCTTTTCTGCAATAATCCTGTTTCCTCTTTTAATTGTCTTGCAGCTCACTCTGTGTTCGCAAGGTCTATTGGATATTTTATTGCAGTAGTTCACCTGGAATAGCAATAGCAATAGCACTTAGACTTATATACTGCTTCACAGTGCTTTACTGCCCTCTCTAAGCAGTTTAGAGACAGCATATTGCCCCCAACAATGTTTACAAATCACAAGGGAATGCACACATATATGCAATATCTCGTAGGTAGCTAGATCCTTCTGAAAAAAAGTGGGGGGGGGGGGCTATTATCTACCAAACATTGTGCTCAAGGCATTAAAAACATAATTAAGCAACTGTTACCCATGCAGTGGCTGATGCAGATGTTCCTGCTGTGTGTATTAGGGCCATCCTGAAACTTAGAAGGGATGATTTGATTAAATGACCCTTTGATCACATCAGCCATTGTAGCAGATTTGTCACTCAAAGCAGGCCTCTTTTTCAAAGAAGCAATTCAAATCTGGTGGCTCTGGAGCCCATGGCAACTTTTATTCCATATGTGGAAAATGGGGAGGGAAGAGTAAGTAAGAGCCTGACTAGACATGAGCAATCATCCAGTGGGATTTATAGTTCTTTAGGACAAAAAGATTGGTATTGTCACATTCAGCTCTCATTTCCTTTCATGTGGTCAACCATAAACTCTGTTCTCTCTTGTACTACAGGTAGTCTTCAACTTATAACAGTTTGTTTAGTGACCGTTCAAAGTTACAATAGCACTGAAAAAGTGACTTATGACCATTTTTCACCCTTACGACCATTGCAGCATCCCCATGATCATGTGATCAAAATTCAGATGCTTGGCAACTGACTCATATTTATGACGGTTGTAGTGTCCCAAGGTCATGTGATCACCTTTTACAGCCTTCTGACAAGCAAAGTCAATGGGAAAGCCAGGTTCACTTAACAACCATGTTACTAAGTTAACAACTGCAGTGATACACTTAACAACTGTGGCAAGAAAGATCATAAAATGAGGCAAAACTCATTTAAAATTGTCTCAATTAGCAACAGAAATGTTGGGCTCAATTGTGGTCCTAAGTTGAGGACTACCTGTGATGGAATGTCCCATTTCCAGGCTGGTTCTACCAATCTAATCAGGAAGTCAACCCAGCTCTTAGCAATCTAAATAGGCACTTAAAGCTGTCCTTGCTTTTGAAAATCCTTCAGGCTAAAGGCAGAACTGATAATGAGTGAGCTGCCTCATATTTCGTCTGCTCTAAACACAGGGACAAGATGATAAAATGTCATTTCATCTAAGCTGCCCTCTTTCTCTGGGGCTTGCCAATCTACCTGGTACCATACCTTATTAAACTATCCTACTTCTTACCACCTAGATTCCTGCTAGTGGTGAGTGGTTTCTTTCCTGGAGGTGGTAATTACTGAACAGCTATGTCCATCCTCCTTGCTCCCAAACCTACCATTGAGCAGAGGCAGACAACTCTTTTACCCCAGAAGTGCAAATCCTTTATCGTGCCTCCACGTCTTACTCAGAAGAGTTTGAGCTAACATCCCCTGAAACCAATAATGAAGAGATCATCCCATTCAGGTAGTAAAGTACAAGGTTATGACAACCTAGAAAAAAAAGTGGAAAAGACAGGCCTTATTTTCAATGCAATTTTGAACATTGGTATTTTTAAATTGGAGTTGGATACTATTGTGTAATGGGCTTCAGTAGGCAAGAAGCAGACCAGCATAGCTACAACATTTATTCACTCAAAACTGGAACTAAGGAACAGCAGGCAAATGCCTGTAATTTATACTCTAGGCCCACAGGGCCTTAACCAATCATAATCCTTGAAAAAGCCCACCCAAATCTAAGTTTCCCTCCAAAACAGTTGGAGCTAACAGTTAGGGTCATTTAAAGGTTAGTTTCACTTTAGGAGGGCTTAACACAACTATATATATACAAAACATACACTTCCTGCAATAATTCAGTTAACTGCTCTATGAGTGTTTTGCTAGACAACGTGGAAATTTGTTTTACTATCATTTCCTCATCTCTGTTACTGTTGCCTTTAAGGGTGGGGACTGTTTCAAACAGTGTTGTGGTGAGCCCTGCAACTGACTATGCAACTGACATTTAGCATCCAGTTGTGCCAAAACAAGAAGCATCTTCAAATGTTTTGAACTTCCCTCATTAGGGTGAAACCTTTTTTAAAAAAAACACTGAACCTTGAAGTGATTTTGTTATCAAATCTTGAATACAATCTGGAAATTTGCTGAGAAAAGAAATAAGGAGAAATAGCTGGGCATGCATATCCATACAGAGACTGTTAGGAACAGCCACTGAACAGCCATTGAAGCCTGGAAAGATGCAGTTATTTTAATGAGCCAAGACAGGTGTTTTGTAAGCATTTTTGTGCCCTTTGTGAATTCTTCTTTCAAAGCATTTGCATAGCCCAACTATAATATAGCAAACATTCAAATAACAATATTTAGTAACTAACAAACATTCCCCTTAACCCAGAAAAATTGTGGGTTTTCTTATCACTCTATGCTTTTGAAGCACCTATGGAGGTTGTTGAACAACTTTATAAGTATATCAAGATTTTTAAGGAGATTAAAGCAAGGAAACAAAACAAAACCCAAACCTGAAATGATCCCTATGCCCATTCTTGTTCAATATTGGTTGTCACACTAATTATCTAAAACTGAATGTGACGCAAATGAAAATTCAGTTGATGACAGATAATATTCTGCTTACTGTATGTGTTTTAGAAAGCAAATGAAAACAGCCTCTCTGGTAATGTGACAATTTGTACTGCATACATATAATTCTGACAGAGCTATTAGAGGGAGGACCATTTTGTTTTTTAAAATTAAATATGGGACAACAAAATAGCAACAAGTTTGTGTTAAATAGTACCTTGCATAGGTATTATAGCTGCAAGGTACAATGTTTATTTGTTTATTTTTGAAAGCCAGGAGTGCAATTAACCTAGGCTTTGGAGGGGCTCTGTCCTTGGTACCTAGTGTCTGGCACTGATGATGTTACGTAGTTTGGTTTATGAAACATCTGCAAGAAAATAACCAAGCTCAGAGAGCACCAAGGACCCCTCATTTGAACCCTGAGCTACAAATATTCTCCTTTATTGGCACTCTATGTAGTGTTATGCAATGATGTTCATCCATTGTGTTCGAAGAGGACCTTGACATCTAATGGGTTGTGGGCTGTCCACGGTGTGTCCACAGGTGGCTGGTAAAGCCTATACGGGCATGGAATGTTCTGTCACATGTCGGGCAGACATGTGTGGGCACCATTGTTGCAGCATTTGCAGGTCTGGCTTTGTGGAGTGCTTGCTTCTTTTGTGCTGTAGTTGTTCTTTTGTCTTCACAAGTCTGGCAGCCTTGGTGGATCAATGTGTGCCATGTCGATCGATCTTGTACCAGGAGGTGATATCGATGTCCAGGGACTTGAAGGAGGCTTTCAACATATCTTTGTATCGCTTCCTTTGTCCCTCTTGTGATTGCTTTCCTTGAGACAGCTCACCGTAGAGGAGCTGTTTAGGGATGCGATGGCCTGCCCAGTATGTCTGGGCTTTCATCACCAGGGTGTGAAGTCCTCTCCTGCTCTGGAAAGGACTTCTGTGCCTAGCACCTTGTCCTGCCACCAGATCCTCACAAGTCTGCAGAGGCAGGTTGTGTGGAAGTGGTTCAATTGCCTAGCATGCCTCCTGTATACAGTCCAGGTCTCACTGGCATACATCAGGGTGGTTAGCACTACATTATGCAACAGAGAGAATGAGGACAACTATCCGCTGATTTGCAAGCAAGAGGTGAAAGGTGAACAAGACACCATCATTTAACCATTTACAGAATCAGTTACTAATTTACCAATAGGTGTTGGTTGTTAAACTGGAGGTGGGACTTAAAGTTTGTAAATCATGATGACTTATGGACATAAAAGCTTATGAGTAGATGGAGTGGGCAAAAAGAGACGGGAGGGGAGACAGTGTGACATTTATCTGGGAAATGAAGTGATAAAGACAGTAACTTGAGGAATCAATGAACATTCCAGTAATGGCTAAGAGTGGATTGCCTTAAAGTCCACCAGCTACCACAGCTAACGTTAGGGTGAAAGCCGTTCAGACTTGAGGTACCTTAAAGGTCATTGTTAAGACATATCTTATTTATTAGAGTGGAATGCAATTCACGTTTGAGGAATTTGTGCAGAAGGATGTTTGACTCTAGGCAGAGTTGTTGATGCCATACAAGGCACCATTGTGCAGATTTTCACGTAATTGCACCCTCCCCCCAACATTTTCTTAGTATTCAAAATGTATTAAATTTATGCAAGAGATTGCTGGGTCACCAGTATGGGTTTCATCAGCAGTCTCAGCGGCCAAGTGCAAACGAGCAAAAGCATTGAGTCTATGCTGTTGTTATTGTTTCTCTTATTTTCAACTGGCATCCTGCCCCCCCCCCCATGTGGTGTTCTCAGGTGGTGTACAATGGGCGCACTGGGTTACTATGGCCTTATCTCCATGGCTTTATCACTGACTTTCCCAGTGTGTCTAACCTGTCAAAACAACAGGAGGTTGACTACATTGGGAGGTTAGCTTAACCTGGCTGGGCTGGGTCTTCACCCAGTATTATTCTACGTTTGATTACAGTCAATTAGCTATAATGTCAGATTCAATAATAGTGGAGTAATTCAGTCATCGTGATGTTCTTTGCTACTGCTCCTTGACACTTTCTCACTGAATTCTATTATTTATGGGTGATTTTTTTAATGCCAGTAGCTCAAGTCAAAAAGGGTAATGCTAGATCTAAAATGATATGTATGTATGTAAGACTTTTCACAGAATATTATTTCTCATTTAAAGGGAGAAAGATTTTTCAGAAGTAAAAAAAGATATTTTCTCGGAAATGAGTCTTACTGAATTCCATGGTAGATATTTCTTATTACATTCATGTTGAGTGTACTCAGAAGTTCAAATTTACCCAGTGTGCTCATTATTTTCTATGAGTCCCTGCTTTTTCTCCTTAATTCCTCTATCCTCAAATATCTACTATGGTTATTTGGGGAAAGATACAATTTGAAACTTATCCATTGCAGTGCATATGAGCTTTTTAACCAGAGCAAGGCACAGAAGCATAGATGTTAGTGTTTCACAAGGTTAAAATAGTTGTATCTTTTACTATTTTGCACAGCTGCCTTGG
>JANHFL010001906.1:0-10148 GCA_032468155.1 Oxyrhabdium leporinum | reverse complement strand
CTTATAAGCTGTAAACCGCCCCGAGTCTTCGGAATGGGGCGGTATATAAATGTAAAAATAAAAAATAAATAAATAAAATAGTCTCTACCCACTAGGGTCCTCTTGTTTCATACATCCTCATCCATGAGTGAGTGAGAGGGCATCTATGTAGCTTACTGGAGTTTTAAAGTTTTTCTCAAAAATAAATGTTGAAAAGCTGGACACTCAGGGGAATTCTGACAAGTAAGTTCCTTTTTTTGTGGGGACATGGCGGGTGGGAAGAAAAAGGCAAGAAGTAACTGAAGGCTCCAGAGAAATAAACTGTAGCTGAGCATAGAAACAGCAGCTGTACCAGAGAGGGAAAAGTCAATGATGGGTGAAGAAGATGTTGAAGGCATTTGCTCATTATCACCAATAGTTAGAGAAGCCAGTGAAAAAATATCAGCAGCTCCCTTAAATATGATATACCCGATAATAGAACATCTGTGTCAAATGGAAAGGGTAGATACCAGTTCCCATGTCATAGCAGTACATTCCAAGCAAGAAGAAATTAGTTGTGCAACAGTTGTACAACCAAAAGTTATACAAAAGTTTATACAAAAACACAACCAGCTGAGTCATTCACCCAGCTAGAGCCATCAGGATACCTAGTTTTGATAAAGAATGTGTCAGGCATGAAGAATCAGGACCACATGTTAAATTGCTTTATTGCTCATACCGACACATAAGAATGTAGTCAACTAATGGCCAGCACTAAATTGGTGCTAGATAAGAGTTAACAGAATTGAAGGTGTTTGGACTTGGCTCATTTGTGGGAATGTAATAACTCCAGGCTGATTCCTCTCTTGATTCTTCCTTGTTCTTCTCCTACAGAATGGTAGCAAGGGGAAGAAAGAGAGCTCTTTTCCTTTACTTTGGTTCTGACACTACCCACAAAGCTAATTCGTAAACAATAAGTCAGAAGACAATCAACATTCCACATCATCAAATATCCAGGTCCAAACCAGTGAGAGGATATAGAGGCCAACTGCAAAGGACAGATTGGGCAATGGGAAGGCAGTGAATAAAAGCATCTAGTTACTAGAGTCATATGGGTTTTCTTTCCAAAATTATATCCTACCAGTGGAAAAATAATCACCAATCACTCTCCCTAATGTGGGGCAAGCACTGTGTAGGAATGTACTTAAAATGACAAGTTAGCTGCCTGTCAAGTTGCTGATTTCTGGGTGGTCAACCAAGCCATTTCTGAATATGGGTGAAAGTGCTGCTTTGAAAGAAAAGCAAACACGTGAGGTCACAGACACAAAGGAAGGGTGCTCATGGAGAAGTAGCATCAGGAGATGCTCCCCTTCATACACCTGTCTTCTACACCTGCAACTTGTTAGTTATCTTTGAACATGAATTTAGAGCTCTTTCAGAAAAGTTCTGGACTTTTATTTAGAAATAATCCAACTGAAAAATTGCAAATGAGAACAGCATCAAAACACTGCTCCCTCCTAGCCAGTAGCACTTAGACTTATAGACCACTCCATAGTCCTTTACAGCACTCTCTAACCAGCTTACAGAGTCAGCATATTGCCCTCAACAATCAGGGTCCTCATTTTATCAACCTCAGAAGGATGGAAGGCTGAGTCAACCTTGAGCCGGATAGGATCGAACGTCTGCCAGTAGGCAGAGTTAGCCTGCAATACTGCATTCTAATCATTCCACCACCACAGCACTAGACCCGTTCTTTGTAAAATGTACGCCTGTAAGTCCATGTTGAAAATAAACCTTATATAAAACCAGGATAGTTAAATAAATTTTAAACTGCTTCAGATAAAGTATGGCATGAGGGTAACAGCATGAGGACAATAAGTGACCAGCAGAACATTTTTATTTAATGAAGACCTTCTGATGATAGCATGGCAAAATATCTTCTTATTCCTTTTCTGAAGAAGAAACATCTCTGAAATAGGCAAAGAAAAGTCAAAAAATACACTTTCTGCTGGATGCCTTATGTTGTGTTATGTTGCCTTGCCTTTTGTTCAGGAATGTTTTTTGTCTTGGGACATAAAAATGAATTTTGAAGGTTGAGAAGATAATCCTGAACATAGCAAACTTGAGGAGGAATTTAGTTTGGTGTTAGAGTTACAGGTTAACTATTTTCTATAAATAGAGAGTTATCCAAAGAAAGTCAAATTCATTTAAAAAAAAAAAAAGCCATTTCTTATATTTGAATTTCAATTTGAACTTCAAAGTTCAAGAGATTAGTGTTAAGATTAGTGTTAGGTTTTCAAATGAGTGCTGAAAAAGGAAAGATGGTAGAGTTAATTTCTGCATTTAAAACTGGGCAAATAGAGAGGACAAAAATATTGTATATCTTCGGTGCTAAAAATGAATAATTAAAACCATACAGATTATGCCTTCGATTTCAGTCCTCCTGACTAGTCAATAGTTTATAGCTAATAAAGAAAAGTCCAAGGTTTCAGCAATTCTACAGTGAGCCCATGATGTCTAACCAGGGCTGTTTGACAAGCAGCAAAGTATTGAGTTTAATTTTTTAAAAAAAGAAAAGAAAAAGAAAACTTAGTTAATATCTTTTCCTCTTAGAGGAGAGTTTAGACAGGAACAGATGGTTCTTAGAGGCTATTGCATATCAATGTCACCTCAGATAATCCTTCTAACAGATTCCAGATACTTCCAAAATGTCCTTTTGCCAATTTCATCTGCTAATGCAGAGATTAAATTCAACTTCAGCAAGAACAATTTTGACAGGGGAAAAAAATCAATGGTCTTTGTAATTTCTTTAAACTAACAAATAGCACTGGAAGGCTATCCAAGGTTAGGTGGTTATTAAAAATGAATATTTAAATAGACCTGGGGGGAATATGATATTACATTCCTGTGGCCCAGAACAAAAGACATTGTCTGAAAAAGGCATCCACAAGTCTTTTCACAATGGCAATTTGTGAAGCATTCCTGCACTTTTCTCTTAAATTGTATTTCTCCATACAGTGCTTTTATTCATGTATGTCATCTCAGCAGAATCTCACTAAAAATGGTGCAACATAAGAACGAAGGGATCTTTGACACTTCTGTGGATTTTTATTTTTTTGCTGTAGAACCATCTTGCAGAATAATTGGGCAGGAGCTTTCCCAGTTCGTTCTGTTACTGACTATGTCAACTATGATAAACAGTATCAGTATTATGGACTGTTATGGAGAGGTTATAGGAAGTTTTAATGGCTTACCTAATACTGAAGAAAAGCTTTTTATTCCCTGATAGACTTAGTAGGTGGTTCTTCCTCCTCCTCCTCCTCCTCCTCCTCCTCCTCCTCATTCCTTCCTTCTTCTTCCTCCTCCTCCTGACTTCAATATAAAAAAGCTGGGAAAGCTGGATATGCTCTTGCTGGTAAACAATCTCCTCCATAAATCAACTTCAACAGAAAAGATAACTCAGTATCCATATAAATGCCAGTTGTGCTGACTGCAGATCATTTTTTTCATGTATTCCTCTTGACAAGACGTCCACAGCTATACATCAGATTTATGAAACAAGTTTATGAGTTAAAACAAATCAAATTACGGAAGTCTTTGTCCTATTGCTGCACTGAGCTCTTATTTGCACAAAAAAAGAAAAAAAAATCAGGTTTAAAGAAAATATGGTTTCTTTAGACAATGGAAAAAGAAGATTGCATATCAAACAGCTTTAGATCCTAAATAATAGTATATTAATAAATTATTCGTGGAAAATTAAGCATAATCTGTTAACTGCCTCAGCGTATTCAGCGTTTCCTCTGCAATGTAATATTTACAATTCTTATTTTCAGCAAGCAATTTTCTGCAGAAAACAATAGTCTCAGTATGTAATTATACTGCACTCCATGAGTGTGGTTGGTTGGGATTTACAGAAAAAAGCAGTGAACTTGATTAATCCCCATTAAAATGATTTCCTTGCTTTTGTTTATTATAAAATTAACCCATATTGCTGGCATAATTATTGGCCATAAAGAGAGGAAGAAAAAGTGCATCATTAATTGCAAATGTAAAATACGTGTTGTATCAATGTCATTATATTAGTAAATATTATTCCCAATTTTTGAGTCTATGTTTGTCAAATCCAATCCAATTAGTTGTATCAATCTGATATGTCAGTTATGCAAGTATTATATTGCAAAGAAATTTCTGCCATAATACATTTGGGATTGCATGGATCATTATGTGAATTATAAAATGCGTTATGATGGAATATTTCTACATATTTGATCTTCCTATAGGTAGCGCATCCATTTTTTTCAAATTCACATTCTATTTTCCAAACATGCCACATTATAAACACTGTACAGATACACATGTTTTAGCTCCTGGCAACCTAACTTTAAATAGATGACAAAAAATTATACTTTCAGAAAAGCAGTTGCTTCTCCCCTTCAAGAAAATTATATTCTTAAAGAGATGTGTATATTTTTAAATGAATACTCAGGAACAGGTAATTCACCCTGTACATAGCAAAAGTGTTCTCTTTATTTGAAATGTGAAAGAAACAGTCTGTTTGCAGCCTCTTCATACCTTGCTGCTGTTTATACCTGTATTTTATATTTGTAGTTAATAATGCATATTTTATTAAAAAACTACTTAAATGTTTACACATATGTACTAACTAGTCTGTTTGATGTGGGATGATTCTAAAGATAAAATATCTGTAAAGTCCATCTTGGATTTCTGTATATGGGATACATTTGTACAGTGTTTCCAGATTGATTGCAAGTTTACATAGGACAGAACTGGATCTATGCAAAGATTGTGCATGAGGTGTCTTATAAGTAAACAAAGGTGCTGCAGCTCCTCCCCAAGTATTATTCGATTTTGGGGTTGCCTGACCCTTTGATATCTTCCAAAAGTCTAAATTTATGATGACAATCCCAAATATCCAAGGAAGTACCTAAAAAAGTATAATATCCTAATTCAAAGCAAATCTTATTTAATTGCCTGGAACTAATTACAAGCAATTAGTTTTAGATTCTGTAAGCCTTAATGCAACCTAGAAAATGTAAGAATGTACAAAACTGTTCTGTTTAGCATTATTATTTGGGTATTCTTGTCAAATATAAATATCCATGACAGATCTTTAATACTGGAAGCAAAATAAACATTTTAATTTCTGTCAAAGTCATTACAGCAAATTGAATGATATAATCAGAGTCAAAGCCAACTGTTGCGATAAAAATTACCAGAAACTCAGTCTCCGGTCTGAGTACTTACCAAAGAAAAAACTAAAATGATTTGTGTTGAAAAGTATGGTATTGAGGGGGAAAAATGAAAGTAAGTCTCCCTTACCATTACAGGTAGTCCTCAACTTAACAACTGTTTATTTAGTGACCATTCAAAGTTACAACGGCCCTGGAAAAGGTATATTTATGAGCCTTTTTCACACTTAGGACCATTGTGGCATCCCTGTGGTCATGTGATCGAAGTTCAGATGGTTAGCATCTAACTCATATTTATGACGGATGCAGTGTCATGTGATCAACTTTTGGGACCTTCTGACAAACAAAGTCAATGGGGAAGCCTGATTCATTCAACAACCATGTCTCTAACTTAACAACTGCAGTGGTTTATTTAACAAATGTGGCAAGAAAGGTTGTAAACTGGGACAAAAGTCACTTAACAACTGTCTTGCTTAGCATCAAAACTTTTGGGCTTAATTGTGGTCATACATCAAGGACTACCTGTACTTTTCAGACATATCTGAAAAACCAATAGGTGTCTGATTCATTGATTGACTGATTGATTGATTCCAATGATGTCAAAAATGTTAAAACAGAGAGAAAGAAGTGCAGCAGGGTAGAGCTAATAGTTGAAAAATCTTCATACAGGAAATCCACATGAGAATGAAATTATTCATTTAGGTACTTTTTAGGTGATTCTCCTGCCCTAAGCAGGGATTGGCAAAGCCTTCTTAGAGGATTCCCCCTCCCATTCAACAATATTACTTTTCTGTTTTATATTTCAGAATTAGTAAAGGATTATTATTTCAACATTGCTTTTCAGAATTGCAATATATGTCACATAAATTATTTCCTAGCCTGTTAAAAATTGTGTATATTAGAGAAGTTACTTACTACTAATAAATATTTTCACCAGAGGTGAAATCTAGCCGGTTTGCACCGGTTCGAGCAAACCGGCAGGGAAAATTTTGATTGGTTCAGAGAACTGGCAAATATCACCTCTGTCTGGCCCCACCCCTGCCCACCTGCTCACCACTCGCCCTGCACGGCATCCGGAGCTTGCCTGGCACGTCCGCGGCTCACGTCGTGCTGCTCCCCGCGCAGTGTCCATGCGTGGCCTAGGTACCCGCGCCCCCCGTGCAGAGTCCGGAGTTTGCCTGGCACATCCGCGGCTCATGTCGTGCTGCTCCCCACATGGCTTAGCTAGGTCGCGCCCCCCCCCATGGCCCCCGGAGCTTTCCACACTCATCCTGGGAACTTCAGCCTCTGAAAATGCCTGCCGGTTGAATGGAGATGGATTCCCAGTATTGAAAGTATTTCTCAGTGCAGGGCAGACTGAGGCAGCAGATTGCAGAAAGACAGAGCGACCATTATCTGTATGTCTGCAGACCAGTGGTGTCCAACCTTGGCAATTTTAAAACTTCAGCTCCCAGAATTCCCCAGAGAGGGTGATAGTAGTTCCTATTTTAGGACAATACATGGCTCTGAGTTTAAAACATGAATCCTGTAGGAAAAAGATAAACATTTTACTATAGATAATCTTTTAAGAACATTTAAAAAAATTTGTACTGAGAAACCAGTAACTGCATCGATATACAGTGTTACATAGGCAGAAGAATAATTTTAAACAATGATAACTCATTGTGAATGAATCCTTCTGCATTTGCTAAAGGCTTACTCAGAAATAATAGTCTCCTTAAATGTGCAGTTCACTGGCTGGGCATCATGCTGAAGAAAGAAGTCCCCTACATGCTCTTTTTACCTCTTATTCATGAGAAGTCTCTTATTTTGATTTATTTCTTCTTTCATCTCTCAAGGTCATTTCTCCGCTCTCTCTTTTCTTGAATTCCCAATTCTGATTCTTCCTGCTGTCTTAATTTTTCCCTCAGTTTTCTAATTCTACTTGCCCTTATTTACTTTAGCATTTCTGAGGATCATGTTTTAGCATTTCTGATTCCTTCAAATTACAGTACATGTCTGTATGTCTCTAGATTCTTATCACCCAAATTAACTATTTCTCATGGCAAATCTTCTGTCAGCTAATCAGTTTATTTACTTCTCAACCCTACTGCATCTTTCTGGATTGCAATTAAATCCAGTTCCTCTCTCCAATTTGTAATACATTATGAGATCAGCATGGACAGTTAGTAATAATAACTGTGCAAGGACAACCTCAGAAACCTTAATTCTATATTGTCAAGACTGAGAGTAGCACATTAGAAGGAAAATGAGTTAGTGACAGTTAGTTCCAGAGAAGTGGCTCTCTTCACATAGGAACTATCAGAAACAGAGTCAAGACCAAGACCAACCTCCAAGATCTAGTTGGTGTTACCCAAGAATAACCACAATCACCAACACAAAGCTTTTTAAGAACAGCACTGCTGATTTCTAGAGGTAGAATAATTGGAAAGAAATAGAAAAACAGAATTGGAAAGGACTTTTGAGGTCTTCTAGTACAACCCCCTGCTTAGGCAGGAAACCCTACACCACTTCAGACAAATGGTTATCCAATCTCTTCTTTAAAACTTCCAGCGTTGGAGTATTCACAACCTCTGGAGGCAAGTTGTTCCACTGATTAATTGTTCTGTTAGGAAATTTATCCTTAGTTCTAAGTTACATTGTGGCGATCAAAACTGGATGCAGTATTCAAAGTTTGGTCTTACCAAGGCATTATAAAGTGGTATTAACATTTCACGTGATCTTGATTCTATCCCTCTTTTTATGTAGCCTAGAACTGTGTGTTGGCTTTTTTGGCAGCTACAGCACACTGCAGGCTCATATTAAAATGATTGTCCACTAGGACTCCAAGATCCCTCTCACAGTTAGTACTATTGAGCAAGGTACCACATATACTGTACCTTGTTTTTCTGCATTTTGTTTTTCTTCCCTAAATGTAGAACCTTACTTTTTCACCATTGAATTTCATTTTGTTAGATAGCGCCCAATGTTCAAGTCTGCCAAGATCCTTCTGTATCTTAAGCCCATCTTCTGGAGTGTTGGCTATTCCTGCTAACTTTGGTGTCGTCTGCAAATTTGATGAGTTCCTCTTCTATCCCCTAGTCCAAATCACTGATGAAGATGTTGAAGAGTACTAGGCCTAAAACAGAGCCTTGAGGTACCCCTCTGCATACTTTCCTCCATAAAGTATGGAGGGAAGCCTGCACATAACAGAAGATTATTGGGGTGGGGCACTGGGCAGAGTTACACAGAGGGTAGAATAAATCTTAAGTTAAAATGTTAGTGATGCTTATTGGGTATTGTGAATTACAAATACTCGATCATTCCAAGAATGGGAAATGCCATGCCATGGCTTCTAAACAGTGAAAACAGAGTATTTAATACCTTAGATAATAAAAGCTTAGAAAGAACAGAAGCAGTTTTATCTACAGCTATTGTGAATAAATTAAGTTGTTAATAAATAAAAATCTCTGACTAGTTTATAAAGAACAAAGAAGAAATCTTGACTCTATAAACAAGGTTGCTTATAATCTGAACACTGAAGAAAGAAGGGATAAATGTCACTAATCAGTGTTCCCAGGTGACTTGCTGGTCAGAACTAGGAAGTCATCTGGAACCAGATTCCACTACCCAATAGGCCAGGGGTGTCAAACTGGCGGCCCATGGGCCGGATATGTACCTGAAGGCCATGCCCACCCCGGATCCTCAAAGGCAAAAAGTGTCGCGATATGTCTCATGACACGATCGAGTTTGACACCCATGCAATAGGCCTTCAAACATTTCAACCAAAGCATGTCATTTACAATATTTGGTATAGTCATCACTTCCTGTGCTGACATCACAGTGTAGATGCAGATAAGAACAAAGGATGGAATGTTGGGAGCAAGAAGCAGGTATGGGAAGCTTGACGTGCTGGTTGTTGTCAAGTGAGAATTTCTGTGTCTGTATGTTACCTTTGTCAGTAAAATACTCCAGACAAAGAGGCATCATTAGTTTTCGACAAAAACCAAATCACGTTGCAGATCTTGTCATGGTTCTTCTTATTATGTCTTTTCACTTTCCTAAGAAGGGTGGAGATCCAGAGAAAATAATTGAAGGTATTTCACAGCAAATGGGACTTTTATTTAAAAATAATAATAATAATAACCCATACATGTTTTAAATTATGTGAAATTGGAAGCGTTTTGGTTCCTTCTGCATCAAGAATAGAAACATAGAAATTGTTGCACATGAGTACATGATTTGTACATTTGTACATTCATAACTTGCACCCTCCCCCCTCCTGCAGAACCCCATGAGAAAGGCCATGTTTGCTGAGGGCCTGAAGGACAGCAAGTAGGAAAAGAGTGGTGAAAGTCATATGGGCACAAAAGGGCACCTCTCTGGAATCTCAAGATGGTGACCACAATCCAAGTCCTGTTCCTTTTGTGTTTGTGGATAGCAATGACATATGTACAAAAGGGATGGGCTTTGATAACATGGTGCAAGTGATACCTTGGTTTTTCTAATCCCACCCAGGGGCACCGCTGGCACTACCTTTAACTCAATTTGTGTATATTAGAAATACTCCAAACTTTCCAAAGGTATATTAAAACCACAGGCAACCCACCTTATACAGGCAGTCCTCAACTTACAACAGTTCATTTAGTGACAGTTCAAACTTATAACATCAGTGAAAAAAGTGACTTATGACCATTTTTCACACTTACAATCATTGTAGTATCTCCAAGGTCACATGATTTACATTTAGATGCTTGACAACTGACTCACATTTATGACAGTCGCCGGAGTCATGTCATTGCTTTTTGTGACCTTCTGACGAGCAAAATCAGTGGGGAAACCAGATTCACTTAACAAATGTGGCAAGAAAAGTCTTGTAAAATGGGGCAAAACTCACTTAACAAATTTCTCACTTAACAACATAAATGTTGGGCTCAATTGTGGTTGTAAGTTGAGGACTACCTGTAGAGATAGAAATGTAGTTGTGATTTTTTTTTTTTC
>JANHFL010001905.1:67542-82988 GCA_032468155.1 Oxyrhabdium leporinum | reverse complement strand
GGTAGTAGTAGAACTCTGAAGGTGTCCTCTCTTTTTCCAGGTTGCCTTAGATCTACCTAGGGTAGTAGTTGAACTCTGATCTACCTAGGGTAGTAGTAGAACTCTGAAGGTGTCCTCTCTTTTTCCAGGTTGCCTTAGATCTACCTAGGGTAGTAGTTGAACTCTAGATCTACCTAGGGTAGTAGTAGAACTCTGAAGGTGTCCTCTCTTTTTCATCGTTTCTGAATTTCTGGCCAATTAGCTACATTGATTGAACCAACATTGTACTATCCTCCACTAATAGTATTAGAGATTGTGGTGTCCTTGGCGCCCTCTAAGCAGGCATTTCATTGCCAAATTAGGTAGCATCATCAGTGCTATCAGAATCTAGGGATTCTTTGTCCGTTCCCTTCTTCCTGGTTTTAATTTGGTAACTCAGCCAAAAAACCCCATTTGTAACGTTCTGCAGGACCAACGCCACGCCAGAAGAAGATATTCATACATGTCATTCCTCTTACTTTTTCTTTGATGGTTTCATAGTCAGGTCCAAGGCCTCCAAGCCTCACATCCATCTTCGTGTAACCTTTTGCCCTAGAGCCCTGAACAAAGAGGTAACATGAAGTTTTGAAAGAAATTATGGAGGCCGAGAAGGAGTCCATTACAGGAAAAAGCACATAAACCAGAGAGAAAATAATTGGGAGAGGAACATTAAAAGCAGGATGTTTATATGTCTGATGCCACACAGGGAGAACCAAGATCAAGGACCAGCTTAGGCATATTGGGGAAACTGTAGTTTTTCTACCCTATCGCACCCTTGCCCTCTCTTCTCTTGAGCTGCAAAAAGGAAATGATTACTATTAAGAATTTGCTTTGTTTTTAAAGTAATCAAAAGCTCTCTTCGACTGAGGGAAACGGATTTCTTTATACGCTAACTAGAATTCTACAATTTGATCTTGGTTCGTTCTTCTTCATAACAGTTTAAACAGACCACAGGTTGTTGAACTGCTTATCATGGGGAAATGTAGTTTCTTTAAAGCCAAGAGGAATTTTCAGTTTCCTCCTGATATCAGCCTTTCCAGGTAGACCGTACAGATGTGGTAATTTTGTCTGCCTATCTATATCTATATATTATATCATCATATCCATCCATCCATCATCTATTATCAATCTAGCTTCATCATCTATCTCTACGTATCATCTTTCTATCCTATATCTATCTATCTACCTCTCTCTCTCTCCTCTCTCTCCACCTCCCTCCCTACTTCTCTTTCTCTCTCTCTATCATCTCTATCATCTCTCCCTCTCTCTCTTTCTCTCTCTCTCCCCCAATCATCTATGTATCCCGCCTTTATTAATGTTTACAAATAACTCAAGGAGATGAACATATTCAACATAATGTCTTCCTCCTATTTTTCCCACAACAACCACAGCCTTGTGAGGTGCGTTGGGCTGAGCAAGAGGGACTGGCCCAAACTCAGTCAGCTGGCTTTCACATTATAAGGCTACATTAGCAGATTCTCGCAAGCCTGGAAGTCTGTTTTGCAGCCTAAGAAACTACGGAGGGCGCCCTCTGAGCCTCTTTCTCAACCTGTTATACAGTCGAGGGCTACCCCAACTCTTATCTAATCTGGCCAGCATCTCTTTGCCCCATCTGCCAAGGTTTTCTTTTCCCACCTGCAACTCTTCCTGGTCTATGAAGGCAGAGAAATATATTTATTTTCACTGCAAAACCACCGAGAATCCGAAGCGCTTACTAGTCGACCAAATCATGACGGTTATGCAACACTGCAAGACGAAGATCGACACCCTTCCCTGCACCGTGAGTTACTCTTTGCTCACCTTCCGGTTCCCTTTCTTTCCTTTCCTTTCTTTTTGCTTTTCCATCTGAAGCAAGTAGCCCTCGGAATTGCTGCGGCTCAGAACGGGCTGGGTCTCTTCGCCGCTCTCCAGGTGGAGCTGCGAGTCGCTCTCCCCTCTCTGGATTATGGGGGGAAACATGCTAGCCCAATGATTCCTAGCAAGGTGGTCATTTGCCAGCTGCGAGATTTCTCGATGGTGCCGTTCTACCGCCTGGATGAGCTGTGCCGTTGGAGAGGGGCTTCTCTTCACCGGGTGAGGAGCGAGTGGCTGTGAGGACCTCAAGGAACAAGGGCAAGTAAAGAGGGGTGCCAGGAAAAAAAAGACACAAGAAGCAATGAAAAGGCACCAACTTTTGTGAGCAGCTTATAATGCACTCCCCACTTGTCAATGGGCACCCCCTTTAGAACCCTGCAACCCAAATAATCCGATGGTCGATGATGTTCTCACCAGACAAGTCTTCTCCTCCAACCTAGGCTTCTGACCTAGGCTTCACGAAATCACAGAACAGACTCCTTGTCCCAACAAAACCCCTTTTTATTAGGCTAATGTGAATTCCTATCATTCACATCCAACAAAGTCCCAGCAAACAGTCTTTCAAGGGTGAATTACAACCACAGACCTTGTCAGGGTTGGAGAGCTGCCAGGCCGGTAGCTTCCAAGCGCGACGCCGTACAAGAAAATACTTGGGCAGCAGTCACGAACAAATCTTCACACTAATTAAACGAACTAATTGTCTCCTGCAAACACCACTCCTCTTTGGCTCCTCTTTTATTCCCTCTGGGAGGGGCCATTCACTGTCCACCTGAGCCTTTACTCCTGAGTCGACCCTTGTTCCTTAACTGTTCCCTTCTCCTGGCAGCTCTGTGCATTGCGCACATCGGGAACAGGCTCCAGCTGTTGTTCTGCCCCACTGATCTCTGATTCTGAAGGCAGCCGATAATTGTCGGATTGCCCTGGCCCCTACTCTGCCTCAACACAGAGCACTCATCAGAGCCTTCCCCAGACTCCAGGACTGGCCCACGTTCCTCCCCAACCTCCTCACTGTCCGAGTCTGTCGGCAGCTCCGCTGGCTGCTGGTGGGCCACAACGCAACCCCTTCTCTACTTTCCAGTCTGTCCTTGGATCCTGCCCACATTTCTTCCAACATCCTTCATCTTCTTACTTCTTTGCCTTGCATTCCAGTGTAGGAGTCTCCAACCCTGGCAACTTAACTGTTCTAACTATCAGGAAATTTCTCCTTAGTTCTAGTAGTTGCTTCTCTCCTTGATTAGTTTCCACCCGTTGCTTCTGGTCCTACCCTCAGGTGCTTTGGAGACTAGCTTGACTCCCTCTTCTTTGGGGCAGCCCCTCAGATATTGGAAGACTGCTATCATGTCACCCCTCGTCCTTCTTTTCATCAGACTAGCCATGCTCAGTTCCTGCAACCGTTCTTTATATGTCTTAGCCTCCAGTCCCCTAATCATCTTTGTTGTTCTTCTCTGCACTCTTTCTAGAGTCTCAACATTTTTTTTACATGTGACTGATTGTTTGGGGTTGGGGGGGAAAAAACTTTCATTTTCAATTAGGTGAAAACCGCGGGAATATTCAGAGTCAGCTTTCACCAGATCTGTGCCAATATGATATATCCAATAAAGCTGTTCTTTGAGGAATCCACCTGCCTTGGAGTTTTGCTTTCTATGGGTCTTTTACTTGGAACCCTGACACTGACCTTGATTTAACGGGTGGATCAATAAAACAAGGAGGTGTCAACAGACCATCTCATTGAGTACTTCTTAAAACAGTATTCATAAAACATCATCTTTACCCTGAATAATCAAAAGCATAGTTGTTAGGGAGCTCTTCTGTATAAATATGCCAAGGTTTGCAAGATGCAACGGCTCCGTTTACCGGCTTTTTCTGGCCACCGTTGTGAGCATACGAAACACGCTTGTCCCCTAAGGGATTCCAGCATTGGCCATGATGGGGGAAAGGCTCTGAAACAGTACACCTGTAGAAGTATGGGTGATGGAGTCCAGAGACGTTTTCAAGGCCGGGTTGGCACTTTTCACCCGCACATGGCGAAGGAAACCCTGGAAAGTTGTGGTATGAACTCCGCTGAAGAGGCTTCCCAGCGAAGGTTAAATTCGTGGAGCGTTTCTTGGCATGGTGCTGAAGAAGGTATGGAGCTTGGGCAGAGAACGGGCTGTTTTCACTGGCGGGATCAGCAACGGAAAAGCAGGCAGGTGGATATAACTCACAATGCAGCACACCTCTGCTGTCTTGCTCCGCCTCGGATGTTTCTCTGTAAGCACTGGAACCTGGACAAGCGTTCTCAAGTTCTAAGAGATTGTTACCACCGCTCGGCTGGCTTCTTAGTTCCACCCGGGATCCTAAGGGACGTCGGGTGGAACCCTTGCTTGAGGGGGTTACGTTCAGCGATGCAGATTGGCTGGGCTCCATGCCATCCATCGGACACCTTGCAGACTGGTGAGCCTAAAATGAGTCAAATCGTAGGGGAAACTTAAGATTGAGTTCCATGTCGGTTGGGTAAGAAGAACGTTGGGCAGCTGGGCGGCCCAACGAGGGGCGGGGGGGAAGAGGGGAACCGGGGTTGCACGAGGAGTGGGCAGCAGCTCACCACACACACACATACACACACACACACACACACAGCTCGACGTATGCGAGTGGCAGGCTCAACTTGCACAATGGGTCCTGGGTTTTGGACGCATTCTGTAAGTTAGCCCGTTTAAAGTCCTCCAATTCCAAAAATCGTCATCTTACAATGCAGCGTTGTGCCCAATTGAAGGTTATAAACAGACAAACAGACAAGAAAGGTTTTCTGGGGGGCTGGGGTGGGTTTCCTGAGTTTATTGTGCCAATTATGAATACTTAAGACACCATTAACCAATGGGAATATTTGTTTCTCATGCAAAAGGGTAATTTTTCTTCTCTATAAAAAGTACAGGCACCCATTTTGGTTCTTGAATAAATATACCAAACAGTAGTAAAACTACATTTGGATTTCTTCCCAAGTTCTAAGGAAACCCACTGCAGTACATCTTCCGTTCTTATCTGCCTTTCTCTTGAGTATCTGAGCTAACTGCTGTCTGGCACAAGCAGAATAACAGAGTTAGAAGGGGCCTTGAAGGTCTTCTAGTCCAACCTCCTGTTCAAGCAGGAAATGCTTTAACATTTCAGACAAACGGTTGTTCAAGGAAGCTCCATTCATCCTAGGTGCCATGGTAGCTTTCCTCACCTTCTGAGAAAACAGACTGGGCCAGGGAATATTATTTGTTTGGTCCCTAGTCTTTAGTAAGATATGTCTGAAAGTTGAGAAAAGGTTGACTTATTTTGAAATGTTTATACCATGCTAAATGTATGCTAATAGCATGAGTTTGGGATGAAAACTGCTGTGCTGCAATGCCCCAAAACTTTTAGCTTTGAATGCAACGAGGAGAAAGTTTTGGATCTTACTTTATTCTTCAAATTAAGCCACGGAGACAAATTGAATTGACTGGGCTGGAGAGGAAAAATTGGGTGCTCCAAAAGACATCTGAATTTCAGGGGGGACAGAAATATAAAACAACTGAGTAAAAAAAAAAAGAAGCCCGTATTCGCTCTGTGTTTTACAGAAATAAACACATTTAATTTAAATGCTCCGCTTCTTGTGCATACATGGGTGTTTATATAGGTGGGGAAGTAGACTTTTTGCAAAGTACCTGACATCATATACTTCACTTAATTAGGAGGACTTGGATTTAGGGGATTTTGAGACCAACCCTCAGAACATCTCTCCGGCGCTAATAGGATTTTATTCTTGAGGTGATTAAGAAATGCTTGCTTGCTTTAGCTATTTAAGCTAAGAAGTTTGGTCCGCAAAGGAGAACATTCCTGGCAGAAGAGCCTGTTTCTAACTAGGAATAAAATCAGGTGTTTTGAATCTGAGACAGTGGAGACTCTCTAAAGCAGCATCCCGTGTCCCCCCCATCCTTTGGGGCACCAGGCACCGGTTCCGAGGGGAGGTTTTTCCATGGACCATTGAAGTTTTTCATGCTGCCTGCATCCTGCTGGATGGGGCTTCGCTTGTTTGCAGGGCCCGGTTTCTGGTATGCCGGGGGTCCGGTACCAGTCCATGGACCGGGGTTGGGGACCCCTGCTCTAAACTCTGCTTGGGAAATGTGTTCGGGAAAGATAATTCTGTAACGTTGCCTTGCCTCCCATCGTTTGCTCCATGCTTGCGTAGAGTAAAACAGTGAAAAGAGCCGTGGTGGCGCAGTGGTTAGAATGCAGTACTGCAGGGCTAACTCACTGCTCACTGTCAGGAGTTCGATCCTGACCGGCTCAAGGTTGACTCAGCCTTCCATCCTTCCGATGGTGGATAAAATGAGGATCCAGATTGTTAGGGGGCAAGATGCTGACTCTGTAAACTGCTTAGAGAGGGCTGGAAAGCACTGTGAAGCGGTATATAAGTCTAACTTCTATTGCTAAGTGGGAAGGAAGGAAGGAAGGAAGGAAGGAAGGAAGGAAGGAAGGAAGGAAGGAAGGAAGGAAGGAAGGAAGGAAGGAAGGACGGACCATGGTGGCAGAGTGGTTAGAATGCAGTACTGCAGGCTGCTAATTCTGCCGACTGCCATCAGTTCGATCCTGACCGACTCAAGGTTGACTCAGCCTTCCCTCCTTCCGAGGTGGGTAAAATGAGGACCCAGATTGTAGGGGGTAAGAGGCTGACTCTGTAAACCACTTAGAGAGGGCTGTAAAGCACTATGAAGCAGTATATAAGTCTAAGTGTTATTGCTACAATTACCAAGTATCTCAGTTTTGATCTCGGGGATGATCAAAATTCATTGGGATGAGCATCCATTTCATTCAACGCAGAGCTTCATCCCTGCTCTTCTTCATATGAAAGATGAATCCATCTCTAGGATAGTCCCTAGACTATCCTCAAGGAATCGTGTCCATTTCAGAGCTCTATTGGAGATGTTTCCTGGAATGTGGACTGCCACAGAAGCGTTGTCGTAATTCCATTATTTCGAAGGGGAGGAGAAAAGAGGTGTTTTATTTTGTTAACAAATTAGCACGGGGCAATCCACACACAATTGCAAATGATTAGTAAAGCCTTGTCTCTCCCCCAGGATCCCAACTCATTTCTGGAGGACAAAAGAAGACCAGATTTTAAACTGCTGAATGCCCCACCTGTTATCAATTAGGCTTATTCAATTAGGGCTGGCAACCGATTGCAATGGAGACAGAATCGAAGGGTAAGAAGGGAAAACCGGTTTCTGAATCTGAAAAGGGAATTTTGACCCAGCAGCTTGAGAACAGCAGTCTGATTGCAGATTTTGTAACACACACACATACACAATTTCGAGCCACTCCAACAAGGTAGCTGTTCAGGATTATTTGAAAAAAAAAAAAGATGTTTGACTTGCAAGCCAACCCACCTCCTGAATCCACCAGTTTTGTTTTTTTCTACCACCCAAAATTAGTCATGATTGAGGCCTTGAGACAGAGAAATCAATTCCCCGTCCAAGTTATGTTCATAAATCCATCTCTAAATTAACCCAAACGTGTTGTTTTTAATACATGCGTGATGCTTTTGAAAATATTTACTTTAGGTTAAGCTCCGTATTTAAATCTGTATTTTCTCTCTCCACAAAGTCGCTGAGACGTTTGGACAAACCAAGAACCCTCTCCGGCGATGGTCTTTCAGACGTGTTGAAATGAGAAATCCCAGAATTCTCAGCCAGGATGGAGCCGATGGTCAGATTAAATGAGTGGAATTGGTAATAGGTGGGGTGATTATTATTTTTTTTGCATTAGAGAGCAACCGCACGGAAATGGGCTTCCTTGAAAGTGCATCCTTGTTTCTCCAGAAGCATCAGGGAAGAGATAGAGGTAGTCCTCGATTTACGACCACAATCGAGTCCAAAATTCCCGTTGCTAAACGAGGCAGTTGTTAAGTGAGTTTTGCCCCGCTCTACGACCTTTCTTGCCACCATTGTTAAGTGAATGACTGCGGTCGTTGAGTTAGTCACACGGTTGTTAAGTGAATATGGCTTCCCGGTTGATGTTGAAGGTCACAAAAAGGGATCACGTGACCCTGGGACACTGCAACCGTCATAAATAGGAGTCGGTCATCAGGCATCTTAATTATGATCACATGAGCAACGGTCATAAGTGTGAAAAATGGTCATAAGTGATTTTTTTTTCAGTGCTGTTGTAACTTCAGATGGTCACTAAGTGAACTCTTGTAAATCAAGGACTACCTGTACTCCAACAAATATTAAAATATTAAAAGGCCTTCAATGAGATTGCAACTGCGATACATAGAGAGAATAATTAAACTGAAAAATCTGTTTCCTCACGCATGGATGATCCCTGCTAACATAATCCATTGCAAAGATTTTGGAATCCTTTTTATCATCCAATCATTTCTTACATTCTCAATTTTCAGGCGTCATAAACTTCCTTCCCCACAGTTAATTTATTTATCTTAAATTTGTTATCGCGTCTTTATTATTTTTATAAATAGCACCAAGTGGTGAGCATATTTAATACACTGTTCTTCTCCAATTTCCCCCCCCCCCAAAAAAAATAACCCTGTGAGGTGGGTTTGGCTGAGAAAGAGGGAGTGGCTGAAAGTCACCCAGTCAGCTTTCGTGTCTAAGGCAGGACTAGAACTCACCATCTCCTGGTGATTGGCCAAAAGTCATCCAGTTGGCTTTCATGCCTAAAGTGGAACTAGAACTCACCGTCTCCTGGTGATTGGCCCAAAGTCACCCAGTCAGCTTTCTTGCCTAAGGTGGGACTAGAACTCACAATCTCCTGGTGATTGGCGAAAAGTCATCCAGTTGGCTTTCATGCCTAAGGCCCGACTACAATTCACCATCTCTTGGTGATTGGCCCAAAGTCACCAAGCTGGCTTTCATGTATAAAGCAGGACTAGAACTCACCACCTCCCAGTGTCTAGCCTGGTGTCTTAACCACTAGACCAAACTGGCTCTTAAACGCAGCATGAGAACCCAACTAGCTTTTCTTAATTCACTCTGTTTTTCTTAAAAAGTTGTCCTCTGCAACCGAACCAGAAGAGCATACGCATGTTGAAACAACGTGCTCTAGCCTTCCCCGCTTCCCAACAGGGAAAATATGTCATGTTTCCTTTTTTTATTATTATTTATTCAAGGTAGCAGCAGCCCGAGATATAAATCTTTGCTCCTTTCCTATCCTTTTCGTCACTGCATGAGAGAAGCGAAAAGCAAAGATGAAACACTGTGCAAATATACTGTAAATTCAAGGCGGGTGCCAGTCGGAGAGAACGCTACAGGGCTTGAGGTGAGGGATAAACATGTAATGAGGAACGCATCTGTCAGAGAAGCAAAGATTTGGTGAGTCAGGAGTAATTCAAACAATACGGAGGAGCCACAGGAAGCTTTCCAGTCGTCCAGGAACAGACCCGGAGATTCAAGATAAAGTTAGCAGCTAACGCAGGTTACCGCACACATGGGACCATGATGTGCATGGCTGCAATATCTGTAAGGGATGGCCAGTAAATTCAAGATGAACGCTGCAACAGTGATTCGGTCACTTCCCATCTTAACTACAGCAACACGCTGTTCATGGGACTGCCGTAGGAGATGACGAGGCTGCACCCGAAGGAGGAGTCAAACGCGTCACCAGCCTCGAGTTCCCTTCGCACCCACAAGAGATCTAAGTCCAGCCCCACCTTAAATTCCATTGACTCTTATCTGCTTTGGCTGTTAGTAGGTCAGATTCTTATAGAGAACTTAAGCTTGCAATAAATCCTTATATACATTTGAACTGCCCTGGGTTTCCTGATTTCCAAGCTTCACAACTGCCCTTGAAAAGTATCCGGAAGTTTCCGTTGGTTCAAATTGTGTGGTCCACATAGTTATGTGCAAGCTTACATTTGCACCCATGTCACCTCTCTTATGGGAGCTGCATTAGTTGTTGATTTAATTCCAGCTCCAATTCAAGGTTGTCAGCTTTAAAGCCCTCCATGGCCTGGGACCAGGTGAGTTGAAGGACCATCTTTTCCCAGTTACATTTACCTGAGCCACCAGAGCAGGGGAGAAGGGGGGGAATTCTGGGAGTTGAAGTCCACAGGTCTTAAAATAGCCAAGATTGAACATCTCTGCTCTAACAGCATGTTGGTGACCTTATCATCCTTGTAGGCAAAGTCCTTATAAGAGGAATCTATGAATCAAGGATCAAAAAAGGTTTAAATGGACCACAACTCCTCCACGAAAGCTTCCATCTTGACTTTTCTGACCTCCCTGCCCCATTCTGTGGACATCCCTGCTACGGAGATCACACATGCAAAATCTCCTGAAGTCGAATCATCCTGCAGAAGTGCTAAGCTTTATTATTACCCACCCCAATCCCACGTTTCAGAATGCTTCGGTGGTTCCAAAGCTTTTAAGAGAAGGAGAATAAAAAATCTTCTTCCGGAGTTAAAAGAAGATAAAATAGCTTCCCATGAGCCAGCCTTGACACCATCCCATAATAAACATCAGCCTGTGGGCAAAGCCGCATTCCTTAGAGCTGAACTTTTTCCACCCTTCTGTTATCTTCAGGTCCCTTGTTTTCATTCCTGCAGTTTTGTCCATCAGCATTTTTGCTTTCAACCCGGGTGCAAGTAATATATTTGCCACACTCCATTCTGTTGCGCCAGTCAATCTCCACCCCCCACCCCCACCCTGCCAGCTTCTAATGAGATGTTCTTCAATTCTCCAGGACCTCACATGGAGAATCTTCTCGGTGTTTTCCTGATTCTCCATCTTGCACGTCCCCGAAAGGCAGTACCAGTGGAGGACAAAGAATGGATGCTCAAACCTGGACGTGCTCGGGATGAAATGAGTGGATGGCTTCGTTTCGCTACTTCCCCCTTACAACACTCCTCTGATGTATTATTCACTGGCATTGGAAGCAACATTTATTATTGCATCCAGTATTTACCACTCCCACCAGCTGGGCTTTCTGTAAAAACGGTGGTGAGGAACGCCAATGAAATCAGATGATGAATGAATATTCAGCAAGGAGAAGGAGATGCACAGTGCTCAAACAACTTGCACAGTGACAAAGGAACAAAGGGACGCTGTTTTATTTACAAGCATTATCCAGAAGGCTGCTGAAATAAAAGAGCTTTAGATATCAACTGGTGGCTGTGAGGATAGACACTCCTGTCTTGGGATAGTATTCTTAGAAGTCAAAATTCTTGCATTACAAGGAATAAAGGTATCAATTCCCACATTGTCTCTCCTTTTAATGAGGCTGCTTCGGTTTATTGAGAGAGTCAGTTTGGTGTAGAGGTGGTGAAGGTATCAGACTAGAAACTGGGTGAATGTGAGTTCTAGTCCTGCTTTAGGCACAAAAGCCAAATGGGTGATCACCAGGGGACAATGAGTTCTAGTCCCGCCTTAGATCTGAAAGCTGTAGGGGTGACTTTGGGCCAATCACCAAAAGACTGTGAGTTCCAGTTTTACCTTGGGCACAAAACCAACGAGGTGACCTTGAGCCAGACACTTGATCTCAGCCCTAGGAAGAAGGCAGTGGCAAACCGTTTCTGGAAAACCTAGTCAAGAAAATTGCAGGGAGCAGCTGCCCAAGCACTTTCTAAGAATCAGACATGATTGAACGGAATAAAAAAAAAATGTATTGAAGTGTGTAGTTCAGGGGTGACAGTGAGAGCCACATGAGGGTTGTGTTTGACCTGGGGAGGACGGGGGGGGCCCTGGCCGGGGGGGGCTGGCCAACTTGATGTCACGCATGTCGAGGGCACCTGTGGTGGTCCGAGCACTCTGCCGGTAAAAAAACGGCTCCCGAACTCCATTTTCAGTTGCTATGGCCTCCTGCAATCCTCTGCCAGCAAAAACAGAGCTTACGAGGGCTGCCCGCTGCCCTTCCCAGCTCCAGTGGGATGGTCCTTCGCTGTTTCCAGGGCAGCCCTGCAGGCCAGTTGTAAGCATCCCACAGGCCAGATCCAGCCCCCGGGCCTTGAGTTTGACACCCCTGCTGTAGTTGAACGGCTAATAATTGAGGACATTAAGTAGAGAACTGGAAGTGAAACAAAGATGTCCCAAGCGAAGAAAAAATATCGGAGTCTGTTGTATGCAGTTTTCTTGTGGCTGCGTAGAAATGGTTTGCCATAGCTGAGAAGAAGACCAACAAGGGCAGTGGAAGACTAAAACCTTTTTTTTTTTTAAATGTAGGTTTGACCTGAAGAAGAGAAGAAGAGGAAGCATCATAGCAGTCTTCCAAGACCTGAAGGGCTGCCCCAGGGAAGAGGAGATGGATTGAGTCACCTGAAAGTAGGACAAGATCCAACATGTGGAAGAATTAAAGAGAGAGATCCAACTCAAACTAGGAGGAAGTTCCTGATCAGGAAAGCTATGAAACATTGAAGAGCTTGCTTCCTGGATAATGGGGTATCCATTGTTGGAAGTTTCCAATGAAGTTTGGACAACCATTGGTGTTGGAAAGTTTGAAGATCCCTGCCCTGGACTGGGGAGGGGGGGGGGCGCAAAGTAGAGAATCTCTCTAAGACCCCTTCCAAAACTCCATAATTCTCTGAATTATGGTGAGCATGGTTTTTCTGTGTTTCTTTAACCCCTAGCACAGGAGTTCTCATATTCCGAGAATCTCTGACTTTCTAAAATGATAAATGATTTGTGTGTCTCCCATGAATCAAAGTAATGCTTTTGTGGAGGTTGGTCCAAAGATAAACATAGAAGAAACTTTTAATAATTACCTTTTAATCTATGTATCACCGGGGGTCTCCAGCTTTGTAGGATCACAGCTGCAAACGATGGGGCTTGTTCAGGCAATAAAAACAGTTTTGACAGCACCCCCATCCTGCCTGTTCAGGGCTGATCAGGTTTAAAATAAATCAGTGGTCTCCAGGGGTCCCGATATGCCGTTTGAAAGCCTCTGCTCTAGCAAAATACCTTCAAATACCTTGAAGGTATGTTGGAACTACAGTTTCTCGGAATTTTTGCAATCAGTACGGTCACTACAGTTTAAGGGAAAAATCTGGAGAAAAGATTTAGTGAGCTGCTGTAGAAAGATTTGGAGAAGACTTCCCCGCTGTGGTCTGGTGGGACTTGGAATGGGCACTGTGGTTCTACCCCAACTATGCAATGACTCAATTCTGACTCAGTGCAAGAGGGAGAAAGGTGCTACTGTACTGTATATAGATAGAGCAGTTTACATCCTTTAAAACCCACCGTTTCGTGAATGTCCAAAAAGGGAAGAATCAAGCAAGACAGTAAGACCAGTGTGGCAGTTAAGATCAAAACATTTAAAAAAAAAGTATCTGTCACATGCAAAGAATGGCTGTCGAAGAATCACCTGATCTTTATGTGACTCAGGTATTCCATAATCTGATGTATCCATGAAGAAAGAGTTTTCCACAGCTAGATAGAGTTGCACCCTAGACGGGACACCAAATTTCTAATAGGGAGAAGGGAAGTCATGTTATAAGTTCAGAAGGGTTGAAAAACACACTCATCCGGTAGAAGTTGAATTTGTATGCGACTTCAGTCGATCATGTGATCCAGTGACCTGTGAGTAAAGATAGCAGTAGAAGAGAGTGTTCTTAGCTTAGAGTTGAACTGTGAGGTCCTACCTACATGCTCTCTGAGCTTGTTTTCTTGCACACGTTTCATTACCAAACTACGTAACATTATCAATACTAGAAGGGTTTACAAGTGGCTTGCCTGTCAGTGTTGTTGGAAGTTTTGTTGATGGTTCCTTGATTAGGCTGTTGTTTAATGTTTGTTTGCTTGAGTTGGTCGTTTCTTTTAGGAGTATTCTTTGCCACTTGACCCTTAGTGTTAATCTTGGTCTTAATCTCTGCTTATCTGAGTGTTGATTGCTGGCAAGGAGGTGTTTCAGTCTTTTTATTTCCTTTTGGTTTTTTTGATTCTTTCTTTTGAATGGCATGTACTTATTGTTTATCTCTATGTGCCTGTTGGTGGCTGATGTCAGGCTTCCAGGAATTCTCTAGCATTTTTGGACTTGGTTTGATTGAGGGTGCTCACAGTTTCCCAGTTGAAACTATGGTGAAGTCTGTCCATGTGTGAAGACGCCATGAGGTCTTGCATGCCTGCCCTGGGCCTTTAGACAACATCCTTATTAGCAATGTGTATGGGTAAACTTTGACCGAGATATGGCTTCTTCCATCTCTAATCAGCAATGGAGACAGCTAATCTTGGTCCATTCACTGCCTGGCTCTGGTCTAGGGTGATAATCCTAGGGTCTTCCTTGTGGGAGAGAGGGCGGGAGACCATTGATTACCACTCTGGGAAATGTCATTAAATGCAGATAATACTTGTGGAGTTGTTAGGGGTGACATCTTGACGTTCTCAGTTCTGCTCTTGGGAGATAGGAAACATTGGAGAGAAAAGAAAACAGATCTACCAATTCTGCATATCCTTCTAGTTAGTAGACCAGTAAAAGAAATATATCTCCCTATAAAAACTTATCCAATCTTCCTTTCGCAAGGATGTCTCCAGATTTTCATCTTTTTTTCTCATTTACTTCCATGTTGTTTTGATCCTAAGGTTGAGGATATATGAATTTTTAATTTATTTATTTTAGATTTAAAAAAAACAAACCCTTACCTTTATTATCTTTATAAATAACTCAACAGTGAACATACATAACATGCATAAATGGAGGGACTGCACTAAAAACGAAATTGTTCATAAGCTATGGGAGAATTCATTGAGTTCATGTTTAAATGCAGCAAGTGTTAATTCATGTTTGAATTCAACAACTGTTGCTCAGTTCACACATGTGACTTAAAATCCAGTTATTCCTTAATTTTACGCGCAGCTTTCACCGTCTTACAAAAAAATTCTACATATGCTACATAAATATCTGCCAAATATGCATATGCAGTAATGAAAACCATGCACAGATTTAATGATTTCCGAGGAAACAGATTGCGTTTCTTTAGGCAAAATTTAAAAAAAAAAAAAATTGATGGGAGAGATTGCCTCCAAACACATATGAAATTTTGTTTCATGTGTATTTGTTTGAAAAGAAAATTAGCAGAGGCATAAGACAAATCCGTTAAAAAATGGGGGGGGGGGAAGAGAAGCAGAGACGCTGGGGTTGAGAGAGTCGCGAAAACGAGGAACTCAAAATAAGTTGATGGATTCAGTTATGCCAAAACTGCCGAGTTCAGAAGAAACATACATGGAACCATGTGGCCTCCAAGAACATTTAGCACAATAATGTGACCAATTACTCAACGGATAAAGAATATCTGATGTTTCGGATCGACAGCCACAAGGCTGGTTTCTAACATTTCATGATTTGATTTCATTTCATTTCGGGTGCTTATGAACATTTGGTGACACTACCACAAGCCAACCCTGAGGAGACCCAAAGTATTTTCAACCAGGGATAAGATCTGCCTTACAGAGTGGATTATATGAGACTTATGAGAGCATAACTGGGTTACAGATAGGTACTTACGGATATATACATATCATTTTACAGCCTCTCAAGAAGCCAGCCGTGGCTGTGTTTCTCTGATCAAACCTTGCTCTGCTTCCAATAATTGAGAACATGTGTCGAATCTCGGGGGGTGGGTGGGG